>JAZKJV010006069.1:0-307191 GCA_037367405.1 Ottelia alismoides | reverse complement strand
TGCTCTGAAATTGATAAGTGATTAACCGGTTGCTCTAAAAATTCCCCGAAAAATCACCACATTGTAGAGTTAATTATTCTTAACATTGTGCCCAAAAAGATTTGTATTTGCATGCATATTTTGTCCTGTAAAAATCATTTAGCATATTTTAGTATTTAATTTCTAATAGACATTAAACCCCACATTTTTGAGGTTTAGGATTTTTCTGAGATCCATCACCTAGTGATAGATCTCAAATAATTTTGATTCTCGAAAATAAGTAGGTTTGATATTTATTAAAAGTAAATATTAAAAACCATTTTGTTTGCATTTAAAAATCCATAAAAAATTCATATTGCATCCAAAAATTCCAAAAAAATTATAGTGCACTTATTTCATCGTACTTACATCTCGGCCAAGTTTCATAATTTTCGGACATTGTTTGGTTGACATTTACATTTTAGTCCCTGAAATAAGGCCAAATTTGCATTTTGCATCCTCTATTGCATTGAAAATTCCAAAAAAAGACCGCCTCGAAAACCGAACTCGAACTTTGATAGACTTAATTCTAGGTTGTTCCTTTGCCTCCTTGTGATCGACCTTGGGACTTGCCCAAGTAAAATAAACATAAAACCACGAGATTAAAAATTGAATAATTTATTTGTGGTATTTTCTTGACCGTTTCCGATTGCCGCCTACAACGCACGACACGATAAAAACACATTATTAAAAGCAGCATTACCGGACTCGTCAGATGGCGCCGTTGCCGGGGAAGCAAACGGCTTAGATTTTTGTCTGAAAATTTTTTCGGTTTTCCGCATTCGGGTAGTCTGACCCCCGATTTTTTTCATTGTAAAATTCCATTTTTTTTCTGCAATTTATTTTCAGCATTTATTTTTCATATTATTTTTTGAGTCACTCTCTTACATTTTCTCTCTTATTTTTTTTGCGAGGTACCTTGTACGTGGAGCGGTTTTCAATAACCGACGCAACTACACCAAAAACTGCAATTAATTTAAGATCGAGTTGAGTCGTGAGAGAGAGTAGAGTCTAGGTTTTTATTTCTGCACTTTTTAATTTCTGCCCCATTTATAGCGGTGTCCGTTTGGACTCTCGCGTGTGTAGAAAGACCTCTAAACTTTATTCTGTGGTGTGCCGTGGCCTGTTTCACTCTCCGGCGAGGGTGGGGCCCGACTTGAGTGGCGATTAGGATAGACCTGCACATACGGGCTCTCAGAGCAATTTAATTTTGATTGTGCTCGTAGGATCTTAAGCCACACTTCACTTTAATCGAGACGCACATAGGTCGTTCAATTTAGCCAAAAATTTAAATCAATTCTTCCCGCTAATAGAACTTTCTGCTTAGGTGCGGTTTTCCATCGGCTTGCATTTCATTTAGAATAATTTTAAAATTCTGTCTAGCATCCCACATGGAGATTGCGAGGATTCACTGTAAGCCTTCTAACTGAGCATTCATCATAGTTTTCCGCGTGCATCGGCTTTTCTCGAATTCCTCCCTCTTGTTTTATAACATAACTCTAAAGGAAATTGGGACTGGACGGTAGACGTGTATTTGTGCTCATCTAATTTTTCAGTGATCACCTCATTAAAACGGGACTGCTAAATATATCTGATCTCAAATAACCCATAAAATCAAGAATTTTTGCGGGAGAGCAACCCCGACATTGTTTGATTTATCTTGCAGCGAGGAGAGAAACGCACACTAGGATAGAGCCCAGCTCCAAACCTAAACAGCTCGTCTAAACGGTTTGCAAGATTGAAATTATCATCAACTAAAATTGAAAAGATAATAGCCGAAATCTTGCGGCTTCACTGTGTGAGTTGGTGAACGCGGGGTTTGATTTGTGTTTGTGTTGGTGGTGCGTGAACCGATATCAAAGATCAATAGCCGCACATTTGATAAAATTTTCTATCCCATACAATCATCTCTCCCATCTCTTGATTTTAATCTCATCATGGAAATTTTTCCAAATTTCAGATCCAACCCATCATTTCTCTTCAACTCCTTCAAAAATGACCGAACACCACTATGAAACAAATCTATGTCGGTTTGGCCCAAATCCACTACTTCCTTCTTCGGTTTAATCCTCCAACATTTGCGGGAAGCGTTCAACCACGATGACTTCGACCTCATTAAATCCTTTCTCAAATCATCCAACCACACCATCTTGGACTGAACCGTCTTATTCCCACTCTCTCGCCAATGAAACATTTCAAGATCAAAATCTCTTTAAATCCCATGACTGGCAGAGAACCCAAACCCAGATGGAAAAGACATGCGCTTAATGATCATCATCGTTGGATTGACAATGACAGACATGATACTCATACAGAGGACTGGACTGAACTCCTAGACACATATAAACCCTGTATGCCGACTCCACAATATCAAGAACTGACCAAACATGATCAAAGGACCGAACTCTACTCAGATCAAACACACATGCCTGTACCATATGAGCTGCCTCCTTCCATAAATTTTGAGGAGAAATTTTCAAGAAATGATCATTTAATGGATATCCCAAGAAATTCTCCTCTCCGCATGTACAGAAAAATGGAAGACGAAATTATTGAACAAAATCCGAGTGCTCCTGTGGTTGATCATGAACAAAATTGTGAGGATAATGTTTCAAGGATAAAACAAGATTTGAATTGAATGGAGGACAAATTTCAAAAATTTGCCGACCGAGTAATCTCATTCTATGGTGGATCGGGTATTAAACTAAATGAGGAAATGATTGGATCCCATGATGAAATTTTTGAGGATATTCAAAGACCTAGGAATGACTCTAATATCAAAACTTCAGCTCATTATTCCCCTAGGAATGACTATGCCTCTGAACCAAACACTGAATATCAGGCCCCTTCTCATCTAAGGAAGACACCACATCGCCACACCACACAGAAAATACAAAAAAATTTGAAATCCAGAAAATCTCATAAAAATTGAATCTGAAGAAGATCTGAGGAATTTGGATCCTGCTTTACGGGAAGCACTGGAAAAATACTTGATTTTTGAACTTCCCATTATAAAGGCCATTGAACACTTCCCTGACCTTAAGAAATTTCTAATGGACAGATTAATAATCAAAAAGTCAGAAAGGATTAGAACAAAAACTGAAAGACATATCTTGTCAATGGCCTCCTCCTTGGTGTTGAGGAGAAAAACCCAAGAGCCGCATAGTGAAGCGGTTGCCCAGATTTGACTGCAAAAATCAAAGACACAATTTTCACACATGCTCGTATTGATGACGATTCACCGATCAATATCCTCCCGACCTCTGTATTTCACGAACTCAAACTCGGGCCAATTCGGAAGATACGAGAGATTGTTCAATTGGCAGACCGATCGATAAAAAGGCCGAGAGGAACCATTTCTGTCATCATGATATTCCAAGGTGCTCCGCTCAAGGTAGAATTCACGATCATTAATATTGAGCATCAAGGAGAATTCACCCAGTCTCCAAATTATTCTCGGAAAACCATTCTTGGCATTGGCCCAAGGCGAGTATCGATTGTGAGACTCGGGAAATAAATTTTACGGCATTGGAGTCACTACGATCTGATACAGTCTTTGAGGAACCACGATTTTCTGAGGTAACCCACGGAAATCCCCAACAACCGCAACCATAAACGGTAGAGAGCCCTACCCCACTGCTACACCTGAGATTGCGTTTGTTAATGAGACTATGGTTTAGAGACTCTCCCCGATATCTCAATTCCCGCAGCTTTTACTACGATCCTGAGACATTTGCATGGTCGCACCCTGGAGCAACCTACTCTGATTATCTTGACCAAATCCTCCCAAATCAAGAGTGCACCAACATTCAGGAAACAAAGAACGAACACGTAGCCCGAACACCGACCAAGGAGAAGAATTTTAATGGCTATTCATCTGGTTACTCAAGTGAACCGACATCTTCACGAAACAAGGAAAAGAAAGTCACCTTTGATCTTTCGGAAGAGGAATCGGTTGATGATCCCTCATCAGGTCCGGAAAAGGTAGTCTACATGAGTGAAGTCTGTTCGGCATCTCTAAAGCCATATCTGCGCAAGGATCCCAAAATTTGAATTCTCGTTGGACAACTCCCGTTCCTAATTATTACTCATCCAAAGCTGATGCTCCTGCATTCTTCAAATACACTGGAATTATTTCTTATGAGCTGACTGAGACCGGAGCATCTGAATATTCATCTAAGGACAAAACTGATTGATCTTAAAAGGAACGAAGCTTGAAGAAAACAATTGAAGAAACAAAAAGACATGAACATCTGGAGTATGTCCACTTTCCAAATACTATTCCTCTGAGGATAACTCTGATGATGGATATCTTTCATCCGACTCAAACACTTCGTCCACTATCCATCATGATATTTCTGAGGATGACACTGATAATAGTTGGGAATCATATACCTCATCTCCGACTCATCATTACGATCTCCCACCGCAGGCTCACAAGAAGATCAGCCGTAAACCGCCTTAATCATCGGCTACCCACCCCCCCTCCCGACCACATCGGTCTCCTTGTACAGCTTCTTCCTCTACTTAGGCCAAGGCCTAAGTATAGGGGGGACCGATGCCATCTATATATACCATCACACTCCATCTCCAGATCGACTCGTTTCCACCCTTCTTCTATACTCAGGCTGACCAGAGCCTAAGTATAGGGGGAACCAACGTCCACCTGTATATACTCTCCTCATTCACATAACCTGACCGCTTCATTTCTTTTTCTTTTCTTTTCCGCTCTTCTTCTATACTTAGACTATTCACAGTCTAAGTATAGGGGGGCGATTTTTGTAAATCTTTTTCTTTTTCTTTTGCACTCTCTTACGCTTAGCCCGGGCTATGTCTTCTTTACGCTTCTTGTGCTCTGAGGACACAGCACTCGCTAAGTATAGGGGGGTCTGTATATATACTATGTATATATTTTAGCCATACCTCGTACTTTCGCGTAAGTCTATATGTATTTACGGGGTGGGTTTTTCTTAAAAAAAAATGTTTTTTCCACTAACACTGACTACACCCAAAATCTTTGAAAAAAAATGGCTTCTTATTCATTTTTTGCATAAAAAAAATCAAAAAAATCAAAAAAAAAAAACAAAAAATGTGTCTGCATTTCACACACTTGCATTTTATCAAGCATCACATTTGCATATGTGAAAAGTCTTTGGGTTCTGAACCGAGTTATGAGCCGAAACCGAGAGTGGTATGGACTTGACCTTAATCCACCTAATTTTCAGAGGAACTTCACCGAGAAATAGGAATTTTAGAGTCTTCAGGTCGTTGACTTAATTCTTTGAGTTCCACATGACAATGTACAGCATTTGACTCTTAGTGTCTAACCTGGTCTCTTCATTCTGGGTACAACTCTGGAATAAGGAACTCATTTGTACTCTCGCACTTATGCACTTAGCTCAACTCAAACATATGTTGGAAGACTGTGTGGAGTTTCTTTTCTGGTAGCGTGGAAATCTAAAGACCGGAGTACGGGTTTGAAATAAAGCTTCGGAAAGGGATGGACGGCTGGGCACAATTTTTTCTAAGACTCCAAAAAAATGTACGGAAAAAAAGATGCTATATCCGTAGGGGCACAACAAGATCCAAGCAGAACCACCAAAAATTCCAAATACAAAGAAGCAACTACCAAATAAAATCTGACCAAAAAGGTCCAAGCTTCCAGAAACCTGCAGATCTTGGTGGAGACTCGGCTACACTGGCCATCTTCACAAGGAGAGGTGACTACACTGGCCACCCTCCAGTTCTTTTCTCATTCTTCTATCTTCTCCCCCAATTCGATTGTGAACACAGCGCGACAGACCTTAGAGGAAATACCTGTTCCCGAGGACGAGTTATTGGAGAAGAGGCTTATGCGGTAGTCCGGCATTCTGGGTGGGAAGAGCTAAAATATTTCACACACAAGAGTCGGTTATTCAATGTTCAAAGAGTATACTTTGGGAAGATGATTGATCTAAGATGACTTCTGAGCCGAAACTGTAACAATGATGTGTAGAACTTGAGGGCTGTTGATTTAAAATTCTAAGTCTCACAGAAGTTCCGACACACAAATAATCCAAAGGTTGAGTTTAGGCTTACTTTCACCTTCAGCTCATGGTCTTGGTTTGGAACCCAATCTCATTTCACCTCATGGCATTTCTTTTTTTATGCTCAGGGACGAGCATGGTTTAAGTATAGGGGGATGATGAATCTCGTATTCATCACTCTAAATCTCATTTATTAAGCTCAAATCCCTTAAAATCAACAGCATACTTGCATCTATTTTGCATAATTAGCATTCATGCATGTTTCCATAAGAATTGCATTTTAGCACAAAAATCTGCACAAAATAAGAAGCCAAAAATCCAAGCCAAATTGACCTGTAAATAAGCCTGACTTCCCAGATTTTTAACTCATTCATGCTAACTCCGAATAACTCAAAACCACTTCCACTGTGTACATATTACTAACAAGAATAAAGGAAAAATACAAAAAAATAACTAACTCAAATAAGTGGACCAAAAACTCAAACCCTAATTTCAGGATTTTCGGACTAAAAGCCACATATCTCCCACATCCAGTGTCCGATTGAATCCTACTCACTTTTGAACTAATGTACATTCAATTACCTTCAAAACAAGACCAAGTTCAAGTGAATCGGAGCTCATATGTGAAAGTTGGGTTTTGGGCCTCTTTTGTACATTGTATATTTTCGCGGTTTTGACCTTGTATTTTATGTATATATTTTCTTAATTAATAAAAATCCAAAAAAAAATTAGATTAATGTGTCTTTATTTATCTTTGATTTTACCGTAATTTTTCCGGATTTTTATCATGTTTAAAAAATGACATAAAAATTATAAAACCCAAAAATAAAGGTATTCTATGTACATAGTATACCCCAAAAATTCACTTTTTACATTTGACCGATTTTGGTTTTGATGTCTTCATGAAAGTTGTAGATCTCATCGAGACGAGCAATTTTCGTGAAGAAACTTTTTCGATCCGAGGTCATTTACTATTTATTTTCGATTTTACAACACAATTACTTTCTGAATTTTCTGGTGCTGACACGTGGCAGCCCCAGAGGCCGCCACGTGTCAGCCGTTTTTGGGTTTATTTACTACTCGTTTTATTAAATAAAAAAAAATTAATTAATTAAATACGAAGCACGTGCGTTGCACGTGCCTCCACCTCTGCCTTATCTCGCTGCCACGTGGCGTGATGGCAGCCGCCCGATCCAACCGATCGGACGGCTGCTGTACATCGTCCACCTCCGGCCTCCTTTCCCCTTTGGGAACACCGCCGCCACCGCCGCGAATATCGCCAGCCCGATCTCCAATCGAATCCCGCACCTCCGCCGCCCCACAAATCTCGCCGAGCATCGCCACCCCCGCGTATCCCCTTCAGATCTTCACGCCCTCGTCAAATCCATCTTCGATTCGCCTTCCATCTCCGGTGAACGTCCCCTAACCCTATTTAAACCCATCGCCGCCCCCTTCGACAACCATCCGCCGATAGCCCTAACTTCTGAACCTCGCCGGTGGTGACAGCCCGGCAAGCTCCATCTTCCCCGGCGAGATCCGACGTCCTACCCGACGTCGCTGCAGCCCACGGCACCTCTTCTCCGCCGCACCTGCCTCCGCTCCGACCTCGGGGTCGTTGAGCCTACGACGGTCACCTCCTTCGCCCTCTACGGCCGCTTCCAGCCATCACCGCCTCCGACTCCGTCAGCGCCACCGGCCCCCAACAACGCTTCACCGACCGCCCTTGTCAGCGAGCTTCGCCCCCTACCGCCTGGAGCTCCTCCGTCTTCTCCGCCTAGGCCGTGTGTCGGCCGCTACCAGCGAGCTCCGCCGCTACAGCCTCCGCCTCGACGATGCCACCGACTCACCGCCCAGCCACCACAGAGGAGCAGCTCCGCCTACCAGCCACCCCGCTTCGGCCGAGCTTTGGCCGGAGCCCCCCCTCCACGCCACCGGAGCTCGCCTCTCCTCCGTGAGCCCACCTCGACAGCGCCACCAGAGCCCCTCACCGGCCTCGCCTCCACCGACTCCAGCCTTTCCTCCGCCCCCTCGCCGGCCGGCTCGAAGCCCGAGGCCCCAGCACGCGCGAAGCGCGTGCGTGGGGAACGTCCCCAGCAAGCAACCCAGGGGTCACGTGCTGCGCACGTGCCCCTTGGGCAAATTGCACGCAGCCCCCTGGACATCCTCCATATTGCGCTCCAGCCCCCGCCTTCCAGAGGCACGTGCCTAGCACGTGCCTACTGGAAATTTTGCAGAATCGCCCCCTCCCAGTATTGGTAATTACATCGACACCCCCCAGCTGCACTTTATATTTATTCTATTTATTTATAGTTTTTGCATCTGTACCCCTGTGTTCCCTGTGATTGTGGACCCTTTCTTTACATTATTTTATCAATCTAAAAATAGCGTGATGTTTGTTAATTGACTATCTACGCTTTGACATGTTGTGGATATTTTTGTGACGAACGGTTAATTAATAAATATTCATTTTGTGAAAATTGGCATATTTTACCCATTTTCTGCTCTGAAATTGATAAGTGATTAACCGTTGCTCTAAAAATTCCCGAAAAATCACACATTGTAGAGTTAATTATTCTTAACATTGTGCCCAAAAAGATTTGTATTTGCATGCATATTTTGTCCTGTAAAAATCATTTAGCATATTTTAGTATTTAATTTCTAATAGACATTAAACCCCACATTTTTGAGGTTTAGGATTTTTCTGAGATCCATCACCTAGTGATAGATCTCAAATAATTTTGATTCTCGAAAATAAGTAGGTTTGATATTTATTAAAAGTAAATATTAAAAATCATTTTGTTTGCATTAAAAATCCATAAAAAATTCATATTGCATCCAAAAATTCCAAAAAAATTATAGTGCACTTATTTCATCGTACTTTACATCTCGGCCAAGTTTCATAATTTTCGGACATTGTTTGGTTGACATTTACATTTTAGTCCCTGAAATAAGGCCAAATTTGCATTTTGCATCCTCTATTGCATTGGAAAATTCCAAAAAAAGACCGCCTCGAAAACCGAACTCGAACTTTGATAGACTTAATTCTAGGTTGTTCCTTTGCCTCCTTGTGATCGACCTTGGGACTTGCCCAAGTAAAATAAACATAAAACCACGAGATTAAAAATTGAATAATTTATTTGTGGTATTTTCTTGACCGTTTCCGATTGCCGCCTACAACGCACGACACGATAAAAACAACTCCTTAAAAGCCGCATTTTCGGACTCGTCAAGCCTCTGTCCCATGATCACCCACAAGTGCAGCCTCTGTCCCACTATCACCCACAGGTGCAGCTCCTGTCCCATGATCACCAACTGGTGCAGCCTCAGTTGGTGCAGCCTCAGTTCCACTATCACCCATAGGTGCAACCTCTGTCCCATGATCAACCCACAGGTGCAGTCTTAGTTCCCACTATCACTAACATGCACTCCCTCCATCCCACTATCTTCCACATTCACCCTCGTGATCCCATCAGAGTTCCCTACTTCAAAATTAAGCGATTTCCAAAGCTTGTCCGCAGCTCCTTCCTCACCCATGTTCCAGTCCATGTGCTCGGTAGGTAAATGACAAGGTCATCTTAGAGCCTCCGACACCACCATTATCCACATCCTGGGGATGTGGCTCCATGGTGCCTCGGGAGTTCTCCGCATGCGGTACAGGATCCACGGTGCCTCCGGAGTTCTCCGCACCCGATACGGGACCGCCCACCAGACCTGCGTTCTTCTTGCTGAGAAACTTCTTCGCTTGGATATAACTCAGAGCTTCTAAGTTTTTCACCTCCACTACAAGCTCGATCTTGGTTCCATCATTGCGTGCTTTAACATTTCCATCATGTCTTTCTCATTCTTGATCTCAGCAAACTTACTCCTTATGTGAGGGATCTTATATTTCAAAGTGATCGTATACCTTGGCTCCCAAGGTACGACCTCAGAGATTACTTCCATAAGATCAAACCAGGAGATAGTGTCTGGATCAATCCCGATCCATTGTTCAGTTCCAAGCAAATACTTTTCTCCCTTCATTCCTTGCGTCCATTTAAAAGTAGCCTCCATGTCTAACGCACACGGTGAGGATCCCTTCGTGCCCACTGAACCAACCCATCGTCAACACCTGCTTGTTCGATACCAACAAAAAAGTAACCAAGAATTAGAACCCTAACCCGTTTAACATCATGTTCGTATGCTGATGAAACCCTAGAGTGTAAGGACCTTGATTCGATGGATCGAGGAAGAAGAGATTCCGTGACCACCAGCACGATGGAGTGCGAAAGGAAGGGGAGGGAGAGGTTGAGGTCGTCGAGCAAGTAGGGGAGAGGTCGACGGGGTGAGAAGGAAGGGGGAGATCGATGGTATCGAAGTGGAATGGGAGGGGACGAAGCGTGTATGCCTCTTTATCTGAGCTTCCCGCCAAAACCCTAAACCCAGGCCATGTGGCACGCCTCTAGAGATTGTGTCATACACGGGTTACCAATCGACTCTAGTTAGGTTACGAAGGAGGCGACACACAAACTGAGGGTTCATGTGCTAAGACGGAGCAAGTTCAAGGGGTCTTGGGAGGAATGTCAATGTTTCGAAGGTCGTAGAGGTAATTGCAAAAGATTATAGGGTCTGTCGGGTAAAAATCCCTAAATTTTTATTCACGTTGCTTGCATTGATTTTCTATACATTGTATGGGTAAAATATTGATTAAGCATGGTTGTTGAGAGGTCGTCATAGCGACTAAGTCCTCGCCTTGTGAGGCTCATTTTATACCCATCGATTTCTGCATTTATCAACTCTCCGTGAGCTGGAGAAAGTATCGACGAGCTGAATCCAGCTTCTTTGATCATTTCTAATCATAGTACAAACCAATAGAGCTAAGAAATAAGCTCTAGGAGCTCATATATTTCCATTTCCATAACCATTTCTGTTTCCAACATTTGGATATTGAAATTGGAATTGGAAATTGGAAATTGGATGCAAATGAATTTTCATTTAATCAATTAAATCAAAATCATCTAGCTAAATGGAGCCACTAAAATCCATCATGTTTCATCACTCCCTTATAATGGAAGTGTCTTGGTAGATGATCTATTACAACGGATGTAACCCTGAGTATTTTTAATAGTCATTCATCCTTCATACTAGAAGACTTTGATAAATATGAAGTTCAAACCCTGGATTGATTGTCTTCTTCGAAATATATCAATAGAATTCTCATTTTATAGTTGGGTGATAATATTAATCATATACTTTTTAAAAATATACATCAATATCTTGAATTCCTTATTTCACAAACAAGAAGACCATGCATGGAATTCATTTGGACATCAAATCATCTCATGAGTGAGCTCTATCTCCTGATCCATCAACTATGAATATGTATGATTCCTTCAAGAGATTATACATCTCACATGACTTCGTATGCACACCAACGTATCGATATATAGACCTTGGTGAGGTTACCAACCTATTAGTATGTCAAATGTGCATACTCAAGCTTATAGATATATATATCTATCTCGGGTCAAAGGATGCGTCCCTGATCGTAACAATTATCATTCATGTCTTCATTTATCTCGACCTCATCAAGTTAACTCTTCGACTTGATTATTCCAAACACTTCTGAATCTCAATTCCTATGTAGAGGACCTGCATCAAGAAGTCGGTTGGAAACAGTCTTTAGAAAAAGATTACCATCTCTTTCTCAGACTGGATATCTGTAATGATTATCACATGTTTGAAGTCGTATGTGTCCTCCCAGCTACATGGTATTCAATATGGCCATGGTACATAACCCTAGTATTACAAAGGGACCTTAATAGTAAAGTGCATTCACATTCACTCATTTCATTTCAGATGGAAATGATGAAATAATAACTTTTATTGTATTTATGGATCGGCAAGGGCTTTCAAGTCCAACAACTTCGACTGCTAGTATGTGAATATGTAATAGCAGATGTTATGACATTTAATCCTATCCAATGATTTATCATTTGCATTATAGCATTGAACATAACTTTGTGCCAATGTATGGCAATGGAGATAATGAATTTTTCATTTCTAGTTTAATTTCTTTGTTCACGAAGTTATTAATCATACTTTGACTGTGAATGAGAGAAGAAAGCATCACCATATTTATGTTACAATAATCATCTAAAAATACTTTTAAACCCCCTTACTACATATGTTTAAGTGGGTGGTCTTAAATGTTTTATTATTAGGATCCGCTGGTTTGATTTTTCATATCCATACATCACCGGTGTGATTTCCTTATTCCCATGCTACACTGGTTTGACATGTCTCTGTGCGACATGTACATGCAACATGAGCCCATGTAGTACGATCTAAACTCTTTCCATCCCTTTTACAAGTTTGAGTTGAGCAACCAATCACTTCACAAAGTCCCTCGGGTTCATGATTCCTTTGGTTATTATCTTCGTATTAGTCCAAGTACTCTTACTTAGTAATTCAATCCACTTTGATTATCACTTTATGATATTTCCTACTTTTCTCAAAATCTATGGTAGAAGATTAGCCCGTATCTTAAACTAAGTTGAAGGCGTTCAGCTCAGAAACACATCGTGAATCGTGGGTGGTTAATGTTAGCTTTTTTCAGAAAATTTTTGAGGCATTAAAGCTCACAAAACAATCTAAGGCATTCCCAATATGATAAGTACATATGATTGTATTATCTTATTAGTTAAAGACTAATAATTCAATATTAAAAATTAAAGTAGAAAATATTAGGCCCAAAATCTAGAAGGAAATGGTAAATGTTTAAGATTATTATCCTAATTCCACATCCCACTTTTATTTTCATGTTCTTGCATTTCCTTACTTTAGCCTTTTTCTTCTCCCTTTCATTATTGACCAAAGATCTCATGAACTCAGTGTAGATGGTAGTGCTCCTCCTCCTTGTATGTGAAAATGATAGTTGTGCTACTTTAAGTTCCTCTTTAACATTTGTCATTGTTCGTGGCATGTCCAGATATCCCCCTCCACCTTTTGTTGCTTTGATTTTCCTTGCATGAGAATCCACGATGATGGCTATCATTGTGAAAATGACACTTATCAACATGTGAGAAATCTATAAGATGTTCTTATCATAATGCATGTTGTTCCTTTGTATATCGAAAATTCTCGTATTCCTCGTGATGAATCAAGTGATTTTATTTTAATAAGTTGTTTTTTTATATTCTCACTATTTCATATAATAATATTAGTTTGTATTAATGTTCTATATGAGTTGATCTTACATTGCTTTAACATGCAATGGCTATCATTATGTATTCAATTTTTTATCAATAATAGTTTATTTCTTTAATGGACTTCGAATAACTATATTGTATTCATAGATTTCTTTCATCGCATAAAAGAGAACATTTAGATTGTAAAAGACATAAATAACCATAAAATTGATAATTTATTTAATTTTATTATTTTCCTTACTTATGTTAGTAATCTATGTTCAGAAATAGAATTATATAAAAAAATATAAAATTATAATATTCTTCACATAAATTTTATTTAACTGATATTTAAAACATCAATTAGCATTCCAAATTCAGTATACAATTAATCAAATTTGAATTTTTGAAATATAAATAAATAAAAACTGAATTGTTTAAAATTCAATTGGAGTTCAGATTCAAATCTTTTGCAATAAATTGAATCTAAATCACTATTGTTTTGAAGGTAATTGATTTGATTAGCACCGTAGTTTAGATCTAAAACTCCCAACTCTCATATTCTCTTTGCCTCGTTAGGGCATTTATACGTGTATGTGTGTATGTGCATGAGCACACATGGGTATACGTGCATGTTTACATTTGCATTGAAATAATAAACTCCAAAAGCAATGGCATACATATTCAAATTTAAGAAATTCATCCATAATTAAGCTGTCTTCAGAAAATAAAAATCAATCTTTACCGCTTGAAAGAAGAAATGAGCATAAAAGATAACAAAATGCTCAAAGCCAAACCCTAATAAGGAGTATATATAAACTCTCGCATTGCAAACAAATCCAACGTGCATAGGTACTTGTGTAATCAACCCTGATTTTCGTAATGCAAATACAAAAAATTATACACAAACAAAATCCCTGAAGGATTCAATATATACACGCAAAAGCGCCGGAATTATCAATGAAGCAAATGTGGAACCCTAAAAAACACCGCACATGAGAGATCACAGCATATATACATCTAACGGACACTTATCTACATGTGCATGCCTACCAGAAATCAACCGTCAACTCCTGCAAAATCTTCGACTTCCATCATCCTCAAAATTGTAATCCAAGCAACTACTCTGCGGATCATCACCTGGCTCTCATATCACTGCACATGCATTCAGGAACTGGATAGGCTGCAACATCCCTCCCAAGCTTACTAGATCTAGGCTCGGGTTGACCCAGGGATACACGATGCAGCTCCTTGATGATTCGATTGAACTCATCCTCGGGCAGAGATGTGTTTAGGAAGTGGGGAAGCATCTCCCTCTTGTTTGGAGTGATGTACTTCCTGTGTCCAGTATAGGCCCTGTGTCCCTGCATTAAAATGAGGGTTACCAATAGAAAGGACCAAAGAAAGATTGAGGTGAAAGCTGCAGGTTTTAGATTTCTGATCAAGCATACTTGGATTGCACGACCCATGTTGCCGCCATGAGATGGCATGAAAACATCACTGCTCTCGGCAACAATGTAATCAATGGCTGCAAGAAGTGAAGATTTGTTAGCAAATGGCTCCAGCTCCTCAGCTAATGAGATTGTCTCCTTGTTGTAGAAGTGTGGGAATTCTCTGCTTAGAGGCAACAAAGCTTCTGGTCCACCGAATGGTTCTCCGCCTGCCCAGTAAATTAGTGCATATTTAGGTGCACCTAGCGCTTTAAGCAGCCTGCAGTAATTAGTTTGTTAGAAATGTCGACAAAAGAATTCGGCATATTGGAGTGAACATAAAAATTAGTGTGTGCCAGTGCAAGTTCACAATATACCTGGTGACTTCAACTGCAGTTAATGGACAAAGTCCCGCAAGCTTTCTTTGATGATAGGTCATGTTTGACCTCCCTGTTAATAGCTCGGGCCTCAGTTTCCTCTCTTTCTGGATGATTTCGTCATGTTTCCGGCTCAGACCAGGCAGGCATCCTGTTCTCACCCAAACATCCTTTTCCATGCGCAAATGCAGAGCTAGATAAGGCCCCTTGTTATGCATTCTTGTGACAAGCTTGTTCCCTAGCTCCTCTATTGGAGCTGCAAATCTGAGTGCATGAAATGCAACCTGAATGCCAAAGATGGGACTTAAGAGGGTGAAATATGCTGCACTTTTAAGCCTTTACAGTTTAGATAAACTCCAGATAGCGATTGTTATGCTACAAGAAAAATATTGCCTTGCAGCGTAGCTTCTGAAGATCGAGAGGCAGATCCTTTGAGAGCCGGGAATCAAGACCACGTAGGAGTAGAACTCCTTCCTTATTTAGCTGAAAAAAAGCACCATTTATAGTTCAGTAACTTTGAACATATGATTTATGTTGCTTCCTCAGCAAAAGAACATTTTCTTTAGTTGACTTTTATAAGTCCAAACTTAGCTATTTCATCAAATCTAGCAAGCGTGAATGGATAACACATACTCTCTTCAAATACCTTGAGCGAATCCACTGAGCTGAGACATGAAGTGGAGTCCGTTTCTCTTCAACGGGTCTGGTCATTAGATGAGTTGATGGAAGAGAAGATACCACTCTGACATCTTTTGCAAGTACTTTTTTGAAGTGCTCCAGATCAAATATATCTGAAAATTCACTGCCCAATATAGTATTTGCCATCAGAAATCTTAATATGTTGTTCTACATGATAGAGAAGGAAATCGCAATGGAATCAGAAGAGGGAGCATTTGTAACTAAACCTCTAGTTATTGGAAATCAACCTTGTAAAACTACTCAGAAAGGTGTAGCAAGAATAACAACATGAATCAGAGTACATTGCTTCCATTGGGAACAAATATATAGTATTTTAATTTAACCATGAAGTTCATTAGCATCAAGATCATTCAAAATACAAAAATCCATTTATTGTGGATAAGGACCGACTCAACATTAATATAAGGATTGAATTGGTGATTTTTTATGGGAACAAATTCCCCATTTGAATCGAATTACGGAATAAATAACCACAAGGTTGGTAAAGGGAACTGGTGACGATCTTCTCACAAAGTACAATGTTGACGTCTCGAAGAACATGTATCGAATCCACCAATAATTTCCCTCCTGATAGCCAGAAAAGAAACAGATTTTTTTCAACTTCCTTCTTTCATATTTTTTCTTTTACTTGAAATGGGACGTTTTCAAACAGATGCCTCTAGGTCCCTTATACATTTTCATGGTAGCCAACAAGGTAGGAATTGAATACGGTAACCCTATTTACATGGACATGATTGGCCTTCTTTGATAATTTGGCATACCAATAGTTAAAGGCTGAATTGGATACTCATTATGTTTCAATAATTCATCAGCCCATCAAAACCACTAATTTCAAAATGTCAAATGAAGGTATTCTTTTTCCAATTTGATGGTCAAGATTTTAGGCCGAAAAAAGAGAGTTCCACTTTATGAGTTCCAATATAAGGGAATCTCAAATTTCCCACATGGCAAAGCATGTAAAAAAATATATCAAAACCATTGTCATTCATATGGATATTACCAAGTGCAGGTCATTCCATTCTAGCTCATCTTGTAGCCAATGATGTCAAGCCTTATCTTTCCATCTTAATAAATAGTAGAATCCTTCCTAGGTGAATCACACCTACAATCACAAGAAAGGATGTCCTTGTTTGCAAAAAACTGAAAATTCCAGAATGAATTTCCCTCACAAAATTTATTTACTGACCTCTGTAGCTATAGTGACTACTAAAGTCCTATTAGTAAAAGCTACAAACTTACACAATCTCGATTGCCATGACTATACATGGCACTGAATCTGATTGTGATCTAAAAGAGGTATTCACAACCTTGGCTTTGTCCTGTTGTGTCTTTGAATAACTTTCTCGATCTACTTTTGTTGAGATAAATAAAGTGTCATAAAATTATATCACGAGTAATCTTCATACCTAAAGTCTAACTTATAGTGCCAAGTCCATGATAGAAGAAACTTTTTACCTCTTCCTTAACTAGAAATGCTCAAGGTATTAATATCAACTTATCAACAACGGGCATGCCATCAACACAAATCAACAAAATGGAGAAACTATCAGATGTGAATTTCTTGATGAAGTAATGATTGGAAGTAATCTTTTTCTGGTCATGCTTCCTCCATAAACGGCTCAAGCTTCTTATACCACTTTCTAATAATATAATGTGCTTTAATTTTTACATGCTCTCCGCATCATTTAAATATATGCCATGAACGGATTCCCTATATAGATCAAATGTGGAAAAAATATAAAGTTGATTAAGTGGATTTTGCATGGTATTTCAAACCAAGTATAGTCACGGATAAAATCCAACCATAAAAAAAACCACATGTCAAAACCACCCAATGTGAAGGTAGATCATGAGGTTGATTGTAACTTAAAACCAAGCACTAAAATCAATTATCTAACTTGTCAGTGGCTTGCACATAGCCGACCTCTCAAAAATAGAACAACAATTATTAAAAATAGAGATACTTCAACGCAAACTTATCACTGCGATCACCAACAGATTGACACTTTGAAACCATGAAAGTTTCAAATCCAAAGATGTGGATGTGCCTCAATCTCTGATCACATGCCAAATCAATGAGAAACCTCTTCTCTTCCTGCTCTCTTTCTCTCTTCGATTTCTCTTTTGAGTTGGATGCCTTAGAAGGGGCGAAATGTCTTTTATATATGGATGGAGATGAGAGAACACATAGTCATGAAGTCCTAAATCTCATAGGATCAAGATTAGAGCACTCTCATTCTAAAAAGGTAATTGATTTTCTTATCTGATTATGACATATTGCAAATAAGACTACCCACTATTCTATCAAGGATTCAGCTCCCACATATAGAGGAACATACCCAACAAATCTCACCCTTACCGACAATGTGGGAACTGCTCCAAACATGCGAAGAAACAAGGTGAATCACGATCTAATTGTCACATGTATATAGTTGTCTTGAAAAAAATTAAGTTTAAGCAAGAAATTCTTTATTTACAAGAGTTCTTTACAAGCTTTTGTAGCATAAATAAGTTCTACTTCCATAGTAGACAGTGCCATACACTAGTGCATTCATGGTTGCCATGAAATAATACCATTTGGTTACATCATCAAGCGTCTACCATCAACATCACATGCCATATCAAAGTCTGTATAACCGAAAGAATTATCTTCTGTGCTTCGAGATAAAGATGTGTTGCTAGTGCCACAAAGATATCTTAAGATCTATTTAACTATATTCCAATGATCTTTTCATGTATTTGAGATAAACCTATTGACAATTCCAAAAAGATGACAATATCAAGTCTAATATATACTATAGTGTACATCAAACTGCTTGTAGTAAGGCATAAGGAATCATCTTCTATCATTAGACTGTGTTTGGTGCTTAACTTCAAGTGTGCTCAAGACGAGATTCTCACAGGGTTAGCCTTATCCATATTAAATTTTTCAAGTACTTTTTCAATGTACTTTTGAGATAATCAAAGTCTCCTGGACTTAATGTTATGGGAAATATTCGTTCCCAAAATTTAATTGCGAATTCCAAGTCCTTTGTAGGAAAGGACTTGATTAATTCCTCCTTCAATTATAAAATTATCGAGTATTGTTGCCTATAATGAGCAATTCATTAACATAAATAAACAAAATGATGATATCAGCACCTGAGAATTTCTTGACAAAGACAGAATCGTTTAAAGTAATATTTATATAGTTACGATCTCCTATAAAAGACCCAATTTTTTTATATCACTATCTAGGAGCATGTTTCATCATACAAGCTTTTCATTAATCTGCAAATATAATTTTTCCCTTTAATTAGGAATCCATCTCTTGCCCAAGTAGATTTTCTCCTCGAGATCACCATAGAGAAAAAGCTCTTCGCATCCATCTGCTAAATCTCTAAGTCTTGATTGGTTGCCAAACTAAGAATAATTTAGACATGTGATATCTTCACCACTGGAGAGAATATCTTATCAAGGTCAACACTCTTCTTCATGTTGAAGTCTTTTACAACCTAGTATCTTGAATTTCAAGAGTTTTCATTATGATTCACCATAAAAATCGACTTATTTTTCAAAGTATATTTCCCATGGGCAAATATTGCATGCTCAAAGGTATAGTTACTACACTAAGATGTTTTTTATCTTGCATAGCCTCATCTACATTTCTTTCAGCGCATTCTACATAGCCTTTTCACAATATTATGGCACGCCATTATCCATTAAAAATATAATTGTTTGCAAGAAATCTTCTAGAGGGATGCATCTCCCTCATTGACCAACAAGGTGGACTTGCATTAAAGGAAGAGCCTTCCTCTGGATCGGTGGTGGAAACCACCTCTATGAGGTGGTACAAGGGCACCTAATGTAAGTCCAATTAATGAAGGCCGGGCGACATTGCATCAACGATCAAGATAAGTAGGTAGAAATTGATTGGATGATGGCGGACGGAGGTCGATTCGACGGTGGATGAGAGGGCTCATGATGCAGAACGGAAATCGCGCGGCGTCGTTGATAAAATACTAATATAATTTTGGTGGATTTTTTGGTAGAAGAGAGAGAGGGGTTGAGAAGAGAAATACTCGTCGGTAACGAGGGATGGAAGAAGAAGAATCGCGGAGATCGCGTGGAGGGAGAGAGAGGAGGGGGGATTAGAGATAACAATCTCAATTTATCATAATACTTGACTGACTACAACTGATGGACTACCCTCTCTTTATATAGGAGAGAGGGTTTTACAAAAATAGTAAAAAATCAAATTACAACTAATTTGATCCTAATTGACCTCTAACTAACTTAATTGGACTCTAATTATTTAATTGACCAATAATTATAATTAAACTCTACGAAATCAACGTTGAGATCACAGGCGATCTCAATTATTAAATTAGACCACTACGACCGCTAAAAACGTAAATAAAATTAATAATTATTTAATTAAATAAATGTGGCCCCATAATTTGGGGTCACGCTGCATCAACTCTCCACCGCTTTAAAAATTCGGCTCCTGACGAATTGCGTGAACTGCAAGCCTGGAGGATGACTCGGCGGCGTCAAGGGTCTTCTGGAAGAACATGTGGGGCGCGAACGGTGGAGTCCATGCGCGGGCGGGAGGGGCGCGGCTGCCGTGGTTGAAGAACAGGTGCGGTGCGTACGGCGGCGGCGTCTCGACTGTTGACTGCTTCCCATGATGCTCAAAAAATTGGTGGGGCATGGAGAAGATGGCCCTTGAATAATCCATGATGAAATAATAGCACAAAGAGAGGAGAAGGGGAGATGTGTCTAAGAATTGGAGCCATGGGGTTCTTATATAGGGAAAAATCAAAGCCCTAGTCCTATTTGGATTAGGAAAATCCCCATAATCCTGATTCTCAGCCCTCTTCTTTAAAAAAATTCGCCACCAGGGGTAGGGGTGCAATTTCCGTACCCCTTCCTTTTGCTCTTTTTTCTTACTGCTATGGACCCCTCCGTAAATAGAGGGATGTGGGGATTTAATGTCGCAATTTTCCCCACTCAATACCCGATCCCCCAATTCCAGGGGTTTCGGTCCCTTCAATCTCGGTGCTCTTGTTAGGGCACGGCTTTCTTGCGGCGTTAAAATCGCGGGGTGGTGGTCGAAGGCCACGCGGAAGCGGCGCGATGGCCCCGCGAGGGCGCGATGGGGGTGGCTGTCTCGCTGGCAGGCTGGGGCGATGGGGAGGCCGCGATGGCCTGCGATGTCGCGCGGGCTGGTGCTGCGGAACCGGGTCTTGGCGGCGCTGGGAGGTGAGGCCGAAGTCGAGGGAGGGGCCGTGCGGTGGTGGGGAGGGAGAGGTGAGACGAAGAAGGTGCGTATGCGGCGCTGGGGGGGAAGGTGGTGATGCTGCTGGGGGGCGGGGAAAGGTGGGGCGAGGCGGTGGGGGCGTTGCGTGGCTGGCGGGGGTTGGTAGCAGTGCGGGTGGGCGAGGGGCTCGCGCAGCGTGGCGCAGTGGGGTCGCAGGCAGAGGGCGGTGGGATGGCAGGCGATCGGCGGGCGCGGTTGATGGAGACAGGGCGGAAGGAGCGGTTGGCGGAGGGCGGTCGGGAGAGAGAAAGAAGAGAAGGAGGCGGCGGCGTTGGTGCGACAGGCGCGGGTCGAGTTTGGGAGGGCGCACGGGAAGCGATAGGTTATCGGGGAGAGGGAGAGAGGGTAGGGGGGAAGACGCTGGGCGTGGTTGGGAAGAAGAGATGGGAGGGGAGGCGTTACCTGGGGTAGTTTGGGTAACGTCGGGACGGCCGGAGGGGCCGGGGGAAGCGAGTCCGGCGGCGAACATGATTCGGGAAGGCGCTGGACAGCAACATCTTCTGCACAGATTTCGAGGTTTTCGTCTACCTCGTCCGCGGGATCTTCATCAAATATGGGCCCTTGGTCCTCCTTTTCTTCTAGCACGATAGTTGTATCAAGTAGATCCTCCCCTGGGTTGAAAATGCCTTCGTTTTCGGCTTCGAAATCGACTTGGACGGCGGTGGCATAGGTCTGATTTTGGTCGTTGGCGTCGGAATCGTCGTCGATTTGTGTGCACAACCATTCGTGCACCTTAATGCACGCGATAAGACGTCGATGGAACTTTTTTGAGCGTCGCGAACCACGAGATGGGCGACGGAGACCGAATTTTGCACACCAATAATCAATCGGATCGTCGAATCGTAGGTACGATTCGAAATCCATGCTCTGATACCAATTGATGCAGAACGGAAATCGCGCGGCGTCGTTGATAAAATACTAATATAATTTTGGTGGATTTTTTGGTAGAAGAGAGAGAGGGGTTGAGAAGAGAAATACTCGTCGGTAACGAGGGATGGAAGAAGAAGAATCGCGGAGATCGCGTGGAGGGAGAGAGAGGAGGGGGGATTAGAGATAACAATCTCAATTTATCATAATACTTGACTGACTACAACTGATGGACTACCCTCTCTTTATATAGGAGAGAGGGTTTTACAAAAATAGTAAAAAATCAAATTACAACTAATTTGATCCTAATTGACCTCTAACTAACTTAATTGGACTCTAATTATTTAATTGACCAACAATTATAATTAAACTCTACGAAATCAACGTTGAGATCACAGGCGATCTCAATTATTAAATTAGACCACTACGACCGCTAAAAATGTAAATAAAATTAATAATTATTTAATTAAATAAATGTGGCCCCATAATTTGGGGTCATGCTGCATCAGCTCATCAGAGATCAACGTTCAGTTGGAGTCAGGGGCCAATCTCTTCTTCTTTTTTCTTTCAGCTACAAGATGTGGGTAGCAGGGATCTTTAACCACACACAAGTGCAAGGCGGTCTCTTAGGTGACTCCCGTCGAGACCATACGATGCTACGCTAAGGTTGGTACCTCCAATGACAAGCTCTATGAGTTTGGTTCAGCTCCATCGAAGACCTACATAATGAAGGATGGCTCAGGTATAAAGATCTCGAGCAATACGTTACATCGACAAGTGATAAGTTCATATTCTATGAATAATGGAGAGTGAATGGTGTATGGATCCGATTAGTGGAGGAAGAAGCCACTGCTCCGACCACCTTGGTAGCCGAAGGTGGAGAGGTTTGTGTGAGGTAGAGGCTGCAGGGGAAGGAGGAGAGGTGCGAGATGGTAGCGTCTAGAATAAGAGAGAAAGAGGAAATGACTTGAACTAGAGGAATTCGATCAAGAGTTGCGAACTAAAGGTAGAAAGAAAAGAAGATACAAGAAAAGGTTATAACCTGGAAGACAATGAACAACGGGTTCACAAACGGAGTTAATGCTCTGGAAGAACGCCAAGTGGTAGCCTCGACGGAGCTTAGTGAAGCTCCAAAAGTTTGTGCAGCACCCGCGAGGCTTTATTAAAGTGGCAACAACCCACATGATCATGCCATGATGGAGTTTCTTTTGTTGTCGCTTGATAGTCAAAGATGGCATGTCACACCATAACTTCTCCTAGAGCTGGAGGTGGGAGATATTAAAATGGTTGATGGAGTTAAAGCTCAGTCAAGAAAAGTTTATATAGGTGAGAACCATTGCCTTTAGGGTTTAGAGGGCTTGCACGACAATGGAACAAGGACGTGGCTTAGAAGATGTAGAACAATGTATAGGCACGGTAGGGTGTCAGGCGAGTAGGGATAAGCTTGGTCGGATGACAAGGAAAGGAAGGGCGTCAGGCCATATGGCTAGCACATACGAGGAGACATAGTTGACCAAAGTTGTCAATGATCGAGGATGACTGGGTAGTTAGGTGATGAGCCGTGGACAAATAGGAGTCATGGAGACCGGATTAAGGAATCGTTGACATGGATCAACAAGGATAGTAATATCTAATAGTGAGGAATTGTATGGACCGATGAGCGAGCAACGGATGGCATGGTCGATATCACTAACACATAGCATCATTAGAAAAATAGAAAAGGAAAAATAACGGAAAATCCAAAAAATAAAAGGAAATTTCAAATGGGAAAAAGTTCAGCATGAAAATTGTAGATCTTAAAGAGATTTACACATTTCACGAAGATCAAAAAGTGAAATAAAGTAATTTATGTATATATAATAACTTTTTAAGGTACTTTATAAGCTTAAAATATCTTTGTTAATGTTTTGTAATCTTTTCTTTGATTTTCTCTAAACACTAACTAGAGAGGCTCTTCTATTGATCACGTGAAAATCCTTCTCAACTACATCCTCTCTCTCTCCAGACTATATGTTGATGTCTTGAATCCTAATCATTTGTTATGTTGAACCAAATTAAAGAACCATTTTCTACACCCTCCATCAGAAGGGGGATGAAACATGTCATCGTATAATACCCTACCAATATGAGGGTCTCGTAGTTTGGCTAACGAGCTTGGGGGGAGGGGTTGGGGGAGCAGGTGAGCACCCCCCCCCCTCGATGTTGTGGACCTATGGTTGCAAGGGCAGCATCCCCCACCCAAAATGAACTTTTCATTGGGTTATTAAATCTATTTGTATATGGGATATGTTTACATTGGGAGTACCCCACATGTAGTGAAACGATCACCGATGTCTAAGAACGTAACCCAATTAAGAGTAAACCTCATAAATCTGTGTGCGCATGGTTTACTTGTCTGTGTTTGTTCGTGTTTGCTTGCGCTACTCGCAACACTCAACCTGAAATGAGAAACCACTACTATATTTAGAGCCAGCAATATAATTTTCAAAAGATCAAAACATATCAAGATTCAAAATTGCAAGCAAACCAAAAGTCTAATAGATTAATCTAATTAAATTTTTAGTATTTGAATCAAATCAAAATCCCAACACGACTTGGGTGTCAAATAATGATATTCTTCTATTGAAGGGAGTTCAAACCCGTGAAAGGAGTCTTGACAAACTTGTTTTTACAAGTCGTATAGGAAAATCGGGTTTATTTTCACTTGGAAACAGCATTCAACATGAACAAAATGACCTACTTAAAAAAGAAAGCCCTATAGAACAACTACATAATGTTGAGGGAAAAACCAAGATAAATTTCATCAAACCCTAGAGCTCTCTTATATAGGAGAAAAGCTTTGTGGGTAATTTACAGAAACAGGGACAATAAACTAACATAATTATTCTAACACTCTCCCTCAAGCTGGAGCATATATATATAACATGCTCAGCTTGGAACAACAGAGATGAAATGGACCCCTAGCAAGAGCCTTGGTGAACATGTCTGCAATCTGCTCTCCTGATGATACATAAGATGTCGAAATAAGCCCTTTTTGAATCAAGTCCCGTGTATAATGACAGTCCACTTCAATGTGCTTTGTCCTTTCATGGAAGGCTGGATTATTGGCTATAAACAAGGTTGCCTGATTATCACATTTAAGCTGCATAGGAAGAGGTACTTCAATAGTTAAATCAGTCAAAACAGATTTAACCCACATCATCTCAGCACTACCTTGGGCCATTGCCCTATATTCTGACTCTGCACTAGATCGAGCCACGACAGTTTGTTTCTTACTCTTCCAAGCCACTGGTGAGCTGCCAACAAATACAATAAAGCCAGAAGTAGACTTTCTATCATTAGGACACCCAGCATAATCTGCATCAGCACAACCTGTGATGGATATGGAGGTATCTCTTCTAAACAGAAGACCAGCACCTGGAGGTGACTTCAGATATCTCAAGATCATAAAGACCGCATTCATGTGAGCCTGCCTGGGTTGCTCCATGAACTGACTTACCCTGCTCACCGCAAAGGATATATCAGGTCGTGTAATAGTAACATACAACAGCTTCCCCACTAGCTCTCTATATCGTCTCTTGTCCACCTCCTCAGAGTCATCATCATAAAGTTTAACATTAGGATCCATAGGAGTATTAGCTGGTCTACATCCTGCCATACCTGTCTCAGATAACAGGTCAGTAACATACTTCCTTTGTGTCATTACCATGCCTTGCTCATTTCGTGCAAACTCCAATCCCAAAAAATAACGAAGGGTACCCAGATCCTTCGTAACAAACTGCTCGCTAAGAAAATCCTTGGCTGCTTGAATGCCCTGCTCATTACTGCCAGTGATAACAATATCATCAACATACACTAAGATGATCACAATACCTCGTTGGTCTCTCTTTACAAAGAGAGTATGATCGGCTGTAGATCTGACGAAGCCCTTTTGTTCAATCAACTCCAAGAGCTTCTGAAACCAAGCCCGTAGGCTCTGCTTCAGGCCATATATGGCCTTATGAAGACGACATACCATACTGGACTCCCCCTCAGTAGCAAACCCTGGTGGCTGCTGCATATAAACTTCTTCCTGCAAATCACCATACAAGAAAGCATTCTTGACATCTAATTGAAACAGGGGCCAGTCACGAACAACAGCAACTGCAATCAGAATCCGTAAGGTAGAGTGACGTGCTACCGGAGAAAACGTCTCCTGATAGTCCACCCCATATGTTTGGGTGAACCCACGAGCAACCAACCTGGCTTTGTATCTGTCAACCATACCATCAGCCCTATGCTTAACAGTGAATACCCATTTGCTGCCCACTATTGACGCACCTGGTGGAGGATGCACAATACTCCACGTACCACGCGACTACAACGCTGCCATCTTCTCCTCCATAGCTAAACGCCATGGACTGCTCTGTCGTGCCTCCTGGTATGACCGTGGGATCTCTACTGCCGATAAACCCACAACAAACTGGCGAAAGTCTGTGGATAGACGCTCCAACGAAACCTGAGATCCAAACTCCATCCCATACTTGGGATTCATCGTCCGCGCACGCTTCTGCCTTCGATGTGCAATAGGAATATCTAGGTCATCAACTGGAGGAGCTGGAGTATCATCAGAACCCTGTATATCCAGCTGTATATGCAAATCACCCGTGCCATCAGAAGAACTCAAATGATCAGTACATACCTCGGGCATGCTGTATGATGGAGATGGCACATGAGGAGAGGGCCGACGCTGATAGACCTGAGGATAAAATGTAGTAGTTGGTGGTGACGGTGGTGGTGGTGGTGGCGGTGGTGGTGGTGGTGAAGTAGTTGGAGGAGGAGGAGGAGGAGTAGGAGGAGGAGGAGGCACATAGATATCGTCCCCTTCTTCTGAGTGAGTGAGTCTGTCACCTGTAGGAGAAAAATACATAATGGACTCAAAGAAGGTGACATCAGCACTAACATAGTATCGTCTTCTAACTGGATCAAAACACCGATAGCCTTTTTGGGTTTTGGAATAACCCACAAACACGCATTTGACAGCTCTAGGAGAGAGCTTGTCAAGACCAGGAGAGAAGCAATGAACAAATGCAACTGATCCAAACACACGAGGCGTAAGGGAGAAAAGATCCTTCTCGTGAAACGCGATCGAGAACGGGACCTTTTCCCCTAACGCAGAAGAAGGCATCCGATTCACTAAGTAACAAGCAGTTAGAACCGCTTCTCCCCAATAGGAATGAGGAGCACGGCTCTGAATCAAGAGAGTCCTGGTGATATCCAATAAATGACGATGTTTCCTCTCAGCCACCCCATTCTGTTGGGAGGTGTAAGGACACGACGTCTGATGCACAATACCCTGAGTTTGAAGAAATCGAGAAAGCTGAGAAGTACAAAATTCTAGAGCATTATCTGAGCGTATGTACTTAATTCTGGCAGAGAAAATGTTCTTAACTTCATTAATAAACGACTGAATAACAGGACCAGCATCAGACTTATTCTTGAGAAGAAAAACCCAACATAACCTAGAAAACTCATCAACAGCAACAAGATAAAATCTGTGCCCCTGATGATCAGAGACACGACTAGGACCCCAAATGTCAAAGTGGAACAATTCAAACAAACTATAACTACTCGGACTTTGGCGACTCTGAAAAGAAGACCGGTGGTGCTTTCCAAGCTGACAGGCCTCGCACTGGAAAGTAGAGCGAGGAGAAATCTGAGGTAGAACATGAAGCAACTTTTGCAGAGGAAGGTGACCAAATCTCAGATGCCACATATACGGAGAAACAGACCCAGTGCGTAGAGAGGATGAGACACCAGCATATGAAGACTGCACTAGTCTATAGAGGCCCCATTGCTCACGGCCACTTCCAATCACGCTGCCCGTAAGTATATCCTGAAACACAAGAGCGGATGGATCAAATATAGCACAGCAATGTAAATCTTTGGTGATTTGACTAATTGACAGCAAATTCATCGAAAATTTAGGTGCATAGAGAACATTAGAAAGTCTCAAGGTAGGAGTCAACTGCACCTCCCCCTGACCAGTAATAGGGGAATATGTACCATCAGCTATCACCACCGATCGTTCAGATCGAACAGGATGAAAAACACTAAACTGACCTCTGTCACCACAGAGATGGTGTGATGCACCTGAATCCATGATCCATTCTGATAGATCCGCCTTGTAACACGTAGTAAAGGCAAATGTCGTACCTGTCGTGGATGCTGAAGCAGAAGCAGCCACCTCCGAAGATCCTGAAGGAGAACTGGTAGACCCAGATGTGCCAGGCATAATCTCTCTCAGTTTTGCTACAAACTCATCGAACCTCTGATCAGGTAAACTCTCAGTCTGTTGTGTCTGCTCTGCAACTCTGGCTGACGCTGGAAACCCATGCTTGGAGTAGCAGGTCTCCTCAGAATGACCTGTCCTGTGACAAAAAGTGCATGATCGACCTCGACCACCACCTCCTCTACCACGGTTTGAGCCCTCGTCCACGATATGCTGTATGACTGCCTCTACGTGAAGCTGCCATCGCTGAAGATGTCTGCTGGTGTACTGTACTACCAGAGGATATGGACAGTCTGCTCAATCTCCGATATGCCTCCTCCATCGGAGGTATCGTAGCATCAGTAAGGATCTGGGCACGAGCTGCATCATACTCCGGATCCAGGGCTGCAAGGAATGCCCCTGTCATCACAGAGTCTCTATATGCTTTAAGCTGTTCTGGTGTAGCTGTCAAAGGTATGTACCCATGCAGCCTCTCGAACATACCCCTCAGAGAAGTATAGAGAGTGTGAAGCGGACGACCATTCTGCTTTGACGTGAAAATATCATGCTGGAGCTGGAGGATCTTCGACTCATTCTTTGCCTGAGAGTAGGTCGCGGCAAGAATGTCCCACATAGCCTTTGCAGTAGGCTGGCTGAGAATATCATTGGCTATCTCCGTGGAAACAGTCCCGGATAGCCATACTCTAGCATACGCATCATCTGCCTCCCATGAGGCGTGTATCCCAGTCTTGTCACTTGGCTCCTCTGTAGTGAGGATGTACTTTTTGCCATTACACTGCATAAAACTCATGAACTGCATGGCCCACAGTTCATAATTGGTTCCATCCATCTTAGCAATGGGTGCAGAACCTTTGAAGGCACCCGAGGATGGAACATCCACCTTGTTGTCAGACATGATGACAACAATTCCTATAGACTGGGACTACACAAGGCTTAGACAAAACAAATGTCTACTTGGACATAAGTGAAGGTGGTTGTGGAAGTAGACTTAATCCACAACCCCTTTGTCTACTTGGACATAAGTGAAGGTGGTTGTGGAAGTAGACTTAATCCACAACCCCTTCCATGCCTTGAAGTTCTTCTTCTCTTTCGGATGAATTTGAATCCACTGCTCACAGGTGCAAGGGTCCTACGTGAACAACGAGAACTGTGCAGGAGACTTGATCCTACAGGCACACAGGTGCACGGGTCCTACAGGCCGAAATCCCGTGGGAAACAGAGGGTTTTCGTGGAAGGTGCTCGCGCGGAAGGGGCGCGGGAGTGCGCGCAGGATGAATCACAATCACGAAGGATGAATCGCAGGAGTGCCGAAATCACGAGGGCTTGATCGCACACAGGCGCGCAGGGCTTGATCGCCCTGGGAGGTGGCTCTCTCGCGCGGAGGCTAGGGCACAGGACGAATCGCCCTGAGAGAATCGCGCGCGAGCAGGACTTGGCAGGAGGCGACGTCGGCGCGTGGGGGCACTCGGGCTAGCAGAGGCGGCGCCGGCCGAAGGGCTATCGGTGGGGACAGGGGACTAGGGCATAGGGCTCCGGTCTAGGACCGTCGCTCTGATACCATGTTGAGAGAAAAACCAAGATAAATTTCATCAAACCCTAGAGCTCTCTTATATAGGAGAAAAGCTGTATGGGTAATTTACAGAAACAGGGACAATAAACTAACATAATTATTCTAACACATAATATTCTAAAAATAAAATTAACATAAGAAAAAACTCATTTTCTATGTCGATACAACGGAAAATATTACTTAGATGCATGTGGACCTACTAACCAATCTTCACAAGAAAAATAAGAGGAAGCGCAGGATCGGAATACTGATTGCTATCTAGCAAGTTTTGTCCTCAATGGCTAGCTTTATTATCTACCTTTCAGCATCCCTTCCCCTACTTAAGGATCGGATTCAAAGGAATAACTCACCTCAGCCTCCCTCCAGGCTCCAACTCTCCTCTTCTACTATCTAACCATTTTATGGTTAAGCATGTGAGTATCTGGGTTCGTCGCTTAAATTGGATGGATTTATCACCCAGGACTAACTTATAGATTCGGCTAGATCATAATAGGACGATGTAGCTTGCATGCATGTTTTGACACAAGTGGCATAACAAGTTAGTCTAACGCAAGATCCATATTTCTTGAAAATGGATAGTTTGGGCTAGAGTTTTATGGTTATAAAGTGCCTAATTAAAGTGCCTACATGCTTATCGGCAATTTTCAATGCCACTGAACTCTATAAAAAAATTAACACATTATCTAGTTATGCATAGAGTAATCAAGAAAATGATTCAAATTATCAAGAAAAATATCTTCTATGTAATTAATGAGTCAATAATTATAAAGAATTAAAGATTGTAAATCTTAGAAGTCAAACATTTTCTTGAAGCCAACACGTGAATGTTTCGATTATATTTGTTTCTCATCACTGTTGTAAAAATCGACCGACTAGTCAGTCTGATTAGTCGAGTGTGGAGGTAGTTGACTCAACTACGACTAGTCGACCAATAGTCACACCCCCCACCTATTAATCGGGCTGACTAGTCAGACGATTTTTACATGATGGTTTTTAAATTTTTTATGCTATTCCTGATGGCTCCTTGTAGGGGTTGTGTTAGGTAGCCGACAACCAGCATAAAAATAATCGGATATTTCAACACGGATTTGGGCAATAATCCATGTAGTAGACCCTACTTAAAGTGGAGAATGCTCTCCCATTTTTATTCGTGATGGCTCCTATTTCTTTTGGTAAGTGTTCTTAGTTTTTATACTTTCTTAACGTTGTAGATGTCATCCATGTATGGTTTAAACCTTTATAACCTTTCTTTTCAAAAAAAACATGCTATCATGTTGTATATTTAGTTTATGTCACATACCAAAATCAAAAAAATCATGATGGGGACGCTTTCCCCTGAACTCCCACAAGAAACGAGACACTCGTACTGGTAGGATATAGTGGTACAAGAGGGACACCATATGGTTAGGATTCAAGATATAACAATCGTTTATACTATTCAGTTTTGTATTATTTTTAATACCAATGCTTACTATTAACAACTACAAAGAGCTGATTTATTTTTTGTATGATATTCATTCTCTGCTAATTTTATTGGTTTGTATATTTATGTTGTTCATTTTTATGAATGTTAAATATTTTTAGTAGTTGTAGTATTCTTGTTATGTTTTTATGAATGTATTATAGTATTGAAAATATTTAAATCTATGCAAATATATAAGAATGTATGTATGTATGTACAAAAACTGATTTATATATAATAATTAAAAATTTCAAAATCGACTAAAGATCGACTAAATCCGATTAGTCACTTGACTGCCTAATAATCCTTAGTCAGTGACCCCGTCGAGCTAGTACCGACTACCGACTTCTACAACCTTGTTACTCACCATAATAAACCGTTCGAGAACTAATCATTAGTTGAGATACAACATTCTCGAATACGAAATGCTAAAAATATTTTTTGGCAATACTCAAAATATATGTATATCTTTGCCCATAAACACCATTGATGTGATGCATCAGGGTGCCTCCGTATGGAAATTTCCTGGATATAATATAAATAATATTATGACACATCTTTGACAATTCCTTCCTATAAAGAAATTATTCGCCTTTTTCCCAAAAATATTTTCAAATTTTTAGTATTATTCTCAGAGATATTAAAATCAAAGCTGATTGGTTGGACTAACTGCTCAAGTTTAAAATACCGATATCGATATTGTATCGGTAAGTATGGAAATGGATATATCAACGATATTGGTGGAAATATTAAATGGCTCAAATATGATTTTTTGATGAATTAAGCTCATCTTAGTTCTTAAAACAATAGCATTCAAATTCACTCGTATAAGAAATAGGAGTTGTATTTAATAAATTAGTAATGCACAAGCAAAATATAATATACATGATACCCTGTAGAGTGCTAAATGTTTTATAGATATAGGAAAGCATATAGTGAAATTTGTCTGATCACAATATATAGAGTACATTGTTCACAATAATAAATAACCACATGTTTTGAAAAAAGAAGATATGTATTTTAATAACAAAACAAATCTTGCCAAAAGATGATGAAAACCAAGAGTTGGGTGGCCGATGTATATAACCCCATTTGTCCTCGCTCATGCAACATCACTGACTCTACGTTTTCATAATAATTATCACATGTTATCTAGAAGAATATGGTCTTGTATTCATTCACGTGTGAGGATAATCAACGACAATAGTGGAGCTACATATGGTATTACTGGTGGCACAACAAGAAAAAATGAAAGATCTTGGAAGCCTCATAATGATGATGATGATGGAATAGGAGATGATCTATATAGTTAGGGTGCTTGTAAAAGGGAATCAAACATCTACATTACAATGTTTAAAAGAAATCAACATAATTTAATAGTAAATGTGAATAATAAACCAAAACCTTTAAAAAATACCCTTGAGATCTTAATGAATAAAAGAAATCGTAGTCTAACAAGTAATAGAGCACGAATATACAAAACCCCTAAGGGTGCATTTGGTTGGAGGCTTAAACCAATGGAGGGTAACCCTATTCGGAGGGGTAAGGTGGTGGGTAAGTTGCTTATTTGTTTAGTTGCTTGTTTGTTTTGTTGTTTGGATGATGGGTCTGTTGTTGGGACGGTTTGTTGTGATGTGATTTTTTTGGAGTTGGAAAAAATGATTAGATGTTGATTATTTTATATTTTTTCATAATAATATGGGATAGTATAATCTTTCGTTTAGGAAGAGAGAGTGGATATTATATTTAATGTGAGAGGCGGGGGTTTGCCAGGTGGATCTTTTGGGAGAGAGAGAGAGATAGAGAAATGGATGGCCAGTGGGCACTGTAGGGTAGGAGAAGTGGGTTTCGTGGGAGAAATCGAGGGGTACCTTTGCAAATTCAAGATACCCTAAAATTTGTAAGGGTACCTTCCCAACTGAACATCGCCTAAGAGATCCAAATCTAAATGCACTTAAATAAATGAAAATCACCTTATTAAAGCCTTCTACAAAATCATAAAAACATTTCAGGTAACAACAGCACGATATGGTGATATAGAAAATATACATCGGCAATATCAGTCTATATATTGGAAAATTGCATTGAAAACTTCAAGTTTTTTGTCGATACACATTGATATCTTGATATACTTGTGATATTTTAGAAGATATCGACTGATATTCAAGAAAATGATGTACACAGTAATATCCTTATATCTATCGATATCTGATATCGATATATTGATATATTGTCGATACATCGATGATATATCTCGATATATAAATCCATGTCGACCGCTTGAGCGATGAAATGAGCCTAGACCATGTTCAGTTTCTGGTTGTGAAGACTGCTTGGTATCATATATGTTGGATGATCTCCACATATCCAACTCAACAGTGAATTTTCTAATGTTCGTGTGGTATATTGGTGATTTTATGTAACCTTGTAATGCTAACATTGTTGTATAAGAAAGTTTATAGGGGGTTATTACTCGTTGTAGTACTACATATTTTTCGTAAAATCAGAAAAGAGGGTCTTGCGTAAGCAACAAAGTAGGCACAAACTAGAGTTGCTATATATCCTGTTGTATTGTGATTCTCTGTGTTTTCTTCCTTGTCATGATCGGATCTGGTTCGCAATAGACTGTTGAACGACACATGGACATGTATCTTCATACGATCCAATGAACCAAAAGCGGAACGATCTAATTATTCCATTTTTACATATTCCATTCAAATGGTATCATTTTAAAATAAATTGATGGTTCAATTGATTATTTGAAATTCTTTTTATATAGATAGTGGTCCTATTATACGCTTTTTACTAGTTTAGTTTAGAGTTGGACAATATTATTTTTTGTTACGCCATTGGTATAAAAGAACTCGAAAATGGACTAGAACTTGGATTTGATTCTTTTAGAAAAAAATGGTATTGGTGGGAATTGAAGCTGTGACCTTTGGTTATAATCACTATTTATTAACCAACGCAACTGCAACAGCTTCTCATATTCAATTTAAAATTATAAATGTTTAGTAAATGACTCTACATATACATGCATGCATGTACTTAAAAATGTTTATACATTCAAGTAAATAATTTTTCAAGTGATAGATATACATTTTTTTAAAATATATATATATATATGCTTATATATATGGAAAAAGTAGCCAACGGGGCTGCTCCCACCCCTATTTTTCTCCCATTTTTTTTGAAAAATAAAAATTTGTATATTCATCACTCTCTCTCTAACATTCTATTAAAATTTCGTCAGAAACAGAGACTCCTAAGCCCTCCATCCAGACGTCATTTTACGGTCGCAAGATTTTTTATATCGACCATGTTTGGATGGAGGCCGTACGAGTCTGTTTCTGACGAAATTTTAATAGAATGCTAGAGGGATATAGTGATGAATATGCAAATTTTTATTTTCTAAAAATAAAAAAATTTGAGGGAAAATGGGGGTGGGACCGGTCCGTTGGCTGCTCCCAGGGAGCAACCCCATTTACCTATATATATATATATATATATATATATGTGTGTGTGTGTGTGTGTGTGTGTGTCTATGCATATGTATATATATGTATGTATGTATATATATACATACAATATTTGTTTTTGCCACATATTTATATTTTTAAGATATGTGTATTGATATTTGTGTGTATGCCTATCTCTTTTTGATATTATTCACTTATGTGTTCCAAGTTTTTCCAATAACAGTTATACCCTAACTTTGTGCAATTACAATTGTATTATATATTCCTAAAAAAATCTTGGTAGCGCCCTTTCGTTATTATGCTAATCCCCTCTATATTACACTAAAAAGGACGATAATGTAAATTTTGTGACAACATTTGTTATTGGAAAAATATGGAAGGATACAAATGTAAAAAAAACTTACATTTGTACTTAATATTGGCTCTAGTTTCAAAGGCATTGGCTATTTACCTCGTAACCTAAATCAGCACAAAAAGGACAATCTTCTCATCAAAGGCCAATCAGCCAATTTTGTCATTCTTGACCCCATAAACCAGTTAAAAACTTATGTACGGCTAATTTCAAACTTCACAGCAATCACCAAGGGTCCGTTTGGTTGCAGGGTTGGACAGGGTTGGGTTGGGCAGGGGTACCCCTGTGAATAGTAAACTGTGAGGAGGAGAACCCTGTTTGGTTGCAGGGCCAACCCGGGTTGGGCCAAGCCAACCCTGCCCAACCCTGCAACCAAACGAGCCCCAAGGAGTATGGGCGAGGGATAAACGGGTTGATGAAGGGTCAACGATGCAAGGTTGTCCATCCAGAGGAGACAGGTCCCAGAGAAATGAAGATTTCCAAAAAGCTCACCCCCCCCCCACCCCCCCCCCCCCCACAATTCCAGGCCTCGGAATCCGAGTACCATCCCACTATTTCCTCCCCTGATGGCTTGCAGCTTGCAGCGTGCTTTCTGCCTAACCTGCGCTACCCCCACTGCAGAGCCCTTGACAGGTACTCGTACAGCTGTGCTCTGCTCTCCTCCCCCACAGTCCACCTACTACTGCCACACGAACCCCATTCCCCCAAGTTTCCTCTCGACCAGGAAAGGGACAACTCTGATTAATTTACCCAAGTTACACAGTTAATTAACCAGCAAGTATGTGAAAGAGGATTCGATATAAATCACAATCTCCTTGCATTCTCCAATGGTTGCTTCTAGACACTGCTTGTTTAAATATAGATGTGTGCTTGACTAACTACAGCCCAGGTGCAAAATCTGACGGATTTAGCCAAAGGTCCAACAGAAGAAATTGCTAGAGATGCGTGTATCAATAAATAGCAAGATTTTGAACACCGACATCGACGTTGAGAACACTGCTGAGTGCTGAACGAAAAGCTATAAATGATACGGAAACAATATAAAGTGAACGGAATCTATATAATTACTATAATGGGAACCGCCAAACTGAATAAGCAAAGATTCCATAAGCATATTGCTCTGGGTTAGTAGATCATGTGTGTGGTCGACTAGGTCGTGTGTCCAGAGTCCAGACAAAGAGCAGCCAATCAGGCAAAATGCACTGAAAATTTAAATGCCTAGTAAATTTGGCAATATATTTCGTAGGACTAATTCCCAATTCATTTTATATTATAGATATCGTGTACGACTCAAATTAGGCATATATCTTTAGGATTTTATACCACGACCCTTGTAAACTTTTGCAATTACACAATAATCTCTGAAATCTTCATTTTTACTCTCACAATCCGAGCGAACTTATTAACTCTTACAATGTAAGCCGTGTGGTTAACTTTTGTCCATTTTACCGTTACATTGAGCACAAGCCTCAAAAAAATCTTACATCTAATCTTTGATATTGAATCAAATTTATAAAATAATACGTCATCCTTTTCCAAACAAGTACTCCTACCATCACCTCCTCCCATGATGCCGATGTAAAGATCTCCAACCATGGCATGGCGTTTGGGAATAGCAGCTGGATCCTGTTGGTGACGACGGCTGATGCCGCAGCCAATAGCCACCCCTTGGGAGCTTCCATGGAGAAGATGGAGATGCCGCCCTCCTCCGCATTCTCTTCTGCATAGAAGGAAAGCTAAGCTCCCAACCGCCATCTTTACGATTTCCCTATCTGCCTCACCATCAGCGTATATGGCAGCAACATCATCAACGTAGGCGATGATAATGGCACCATCAACTCTCCTTTTGCTCTTCTTCTCCTCCCATTCTCTTCATCAATTTCCACCATTGTTGCTTTTTCTCCCACTCCCACCATCCCAATACCAAGGTTATGCCATTAATCTGCCTTCGTCATGATCTTCTCAAGAGGGAAGATCACCATTATTTTTCTCTTGTGAGAAACATCCCAGTGAGGAGAACTTATCATTGGATGCATCTCCTCAGCTTCTATCACCGTCTCCTTCCTGTGATGCCTCCGAGCTCGTGTTTGCCATCACCGCCACACAACGATCGATGCGAACATCGCTACTAACTCCGGTGACTCCTTCGTGCAGCCCCTGCTCTTCTCTTGCGAGTTGCGATGACCAATGTTGTGCTCGTCATGCCACCAGTCCAAGAGCCAACACTGCTCCAGTCCTCCATTGGAGTCAGCCTTCTTCATCATGCCTCATCTTCTCTACAGAGGTTCCCACGAATTCCCCCTCTCCCGATCCTCACTCCTTCCCAAGCTCGTTTCCCTCCTGTGTTTCTTCACCAGCTACATATCCACCACCGGTTATGAATCATGTTGGAGAGAGATTGATAAAGGAGAAGAAAACGTGTGTGTGTCTGTGTAGATTAACTCAAGAAGATCACGGTAGTGAAGTTGGTTGACGGCATGTACAGGAGATATGGAGTAAATATGAAATTTTCAGGGGTTGTGGTGTTATTGCAAAAGTTTATGGAAGCTGCGGTGTAAAATCCCTATAATTTCGTTGAAATGACCGTAAAATTTTCATCCATTAGATCGATGCAATCGAAAATTATGAATATTGCTGCCGAGTTCACGGAAAACCAAATTTCCCAAAGATCCCACTCCAATCCATGACAAATTAAAATTAACTCAATATTTGTTAAAGCTCCGGAATAAGAAGCAACGCAGTTACAAATTAGTAAAAAAAACACTGGCGACTTCTGTTCAGGTAATCTAATTATAACGAGAGTTAACTAAACATACTTTTTCATTTTTGAAATTTAAAATGCCGAACAAAGAGGAGTGGTTTGTATTCGTGGGACGAACGGAATCTGCTGAAAATCTGATGAGCATAAAACACGAAAATAAAGTTTTTAAAAAAATGAAAATAATGATGTGAAAAATTTCGCTGACCTCTCGTCTTCCCAGACGACGTTCACCTGGAGGATCGGTACCACGAGGGCGGCCCCAAGGATCCTCGCGATCACGACGGAGTCCACGATCTGGTTCCTCTGCTGGTTCAGGCCCCCGGACACCACTACCACTAGATACTTCCTCCGGCCCCTAAGGATGGACTCGGATGCCCTCGCGTACTCTCCGCTGGGCGCGAGGCACGGGCGGTAGCGCTGTGACTCCGGCGGCTGCTGCCAGAACTCGCAGGTAGGGACGGAGGAGAGGAGGACGGGTGGTGAGAGCGGTGGGGGAGGTAGGGAGCAGGGGATGGGGGAGAAGGATGGGACGAGGAGATTGAGCGTGAAGGTGAAGAGGAGGACCGAGAGGGTGAGGAGGAGGAGGGAGGGGAGGCGGCGCTTGGATTTGGAGGTGGAGGCCTTCTTGGGGGAGAGGAGGAGGGGGTGGATGATCTGAGAGGGGACAGAGATGTAGGAGACCTTCGCTGCGGTGGTGTGCTTGGCCATGGATGGATTGCTTCGCTGCTGCTGCTGCTTCTGGGGGGGTGGGCTTTGGTTTTTGAAGGAGCTGAGCTGGAGGTGGGCGAGTGGTGGAACCAATGGGGTTTGAATCGCATGTGATGCTTTTGAATTGACGCTCTGTAAATGTTTTCCTAAAATTGTAATTATCCAATATATTCCTTATACCAAGCTAAGCTCAAGTCCAACTAAATGCTGACTCTACTCAGGTTTTTTTCCACGGGTTATGAGCTGGATTTAAAACTCGGGAGTTTCAACATTATGCTCAAATCCGGGTTAAGGTTCATCCATCTGTATTCGGGTTTTTCTACGTTACGATTCAAATTAAAATTGATTATGTTGCTAAGTGTAAGAAATATATTAGGTAAACAGCTATTATCGTGCACATCTCTTTTTCTTAAGATGTATACCTCATATCATCGATCATAGTTAACAATGTGAGTTTAGTTAATCGTGTACATGCTAAAAAAGGGTGTACCCTTCTGCCACTTTAAATAGGCTAGGTTACATAGATTTTTGCTAAAATCCATGCTGAGCATGTTGAGCTTATGGACAACTGGAGCAGTTGCAATATGTTCCATGTTCTTAATATAGAACTTAATATATAAGAAAATATATAAGAACTGAAATCCTACATGAGGACTTTCTTTGTATATCTCATGGTTTTATGTATGTGGTTACTTTTCGCCATTGCAGTTGTCACCCTGACATTGTTGAATATGTGAGCCCACGGTGACCTCTTATGCAATAAAAGTTATTTGCAGATCATTCCATCATATGGAAGAGTAACTAATTTACAAGGTAGGTCCCTTAGTAAAAATAAGGTTATGTGTCATGACCATCTTCATATTATACAACTGTTGATTCATAGAGGTTGGTGTGTGGTTGAATATCTAAAGAATTAGATTGAGGACTCAAGCACACTATCAAGTGATTGTCAAGAAAGGATCTCCAGTCTGAGAAGGAGATGGCAATCCTTATTCCAAAGGCTGACATCCGAGCGACCTCTTGATGTAAGCCATATGCATAAGAACAAAGATTTCATAGGTATTGGATGAGTTGGGACAAAGAGTTCACGTAACGAGATTGAGATATTTAAAACCTATTTCGTATGTTGTCACGATATAGGCACGCATCCTCAGACCGAAGACAGATGTGTTATTATATAGCTAAGTATGTACATTAGGCAAACATTAGGTTAATGATCTAATTAAGGTCTATGCACTAGCGAGCTGGTGTGCATATAAGTAAAATGATTTTTCAAAGGGATCATACAGATTCACTGTTGAACTGGAAGACATGAGCTCACTCCATGGTATTATGATAAATCAAATTCTAACGTTGGTCGTCTTGTTTTGGAAACATGATTTGAAGGTACGATACATGCTTTTTGAAAGCATATGATCGATACCAACTTCCAATGAACTAATGGGAAACTTAACGATAAAACCATGAAGGAGACGGTCCAAGTAGGATCAGAACTTCAGGTTTAATCATAGTCTTCCACTATGCAGTATGTACATGTATTAGGAATACTCGAGGGTGATGTGATCTTAATTTATTGTATACCATGACGATTTTATTCCAAGTGAGTGATGAAACATGTTTGGATTTTAGTGACTCCACTCAGTAGAGTAGTTATCCAATCTTAGTCCCAATGTTAGACATTTGTCTGAATAGGATTTAGATGCAATGAGAAGATTGGATATACTATCTGATATGGTCAAACATCTTCAAGAGATATTCTAAGTCTAGATATGAGATTAGATCTCACTATCCAAGTCACCATACATGGCTTATACATTGTCATGTCCTTATCTCCAAGTATTCAAGGAGAAGGCACACTATTCTTGAAAACGGTTCAAGAATAGTTCCATTAGATGACATCCAAGATTTTAAAATAAAGAGAAATAATGATGATTAAATTGGATGTAATTATCATAAATAATGTTTGTGTAATTCACATTATTTAGACATGTGTAGAGAGACTTCTTAGATAATTAAACTAGATTTAATGATCATGGATGAAATTAATGTGGATAATACTATCCACTAATAATGTTGATATGTGATTAGGCCTTAGCGCATCACGGAAGCATGAAGATCGCATCAATATAATCTAGGGCAACAAGTAATACTAGTTACAATGGTCAGTTGAATTTAATTAATTTTAAATAGATGATGTTAGCCATGTAAGCCTGAGACAAACCATTTCTACAATAAATGTTAATGTAATTTTTGATATATTAATAAAAGTTATTGATTTATTTTTCACTCCTGTTTGAGAATAAATGAATGAATGAAATATAAGGTCCCTTGGTACAATTAGGGTTATGTACCATGGCCATCTTAATGATCATACAGTTGTTGATTAAATGGTTGAATCATAGAGGTTGGTGCTTGGATGAATATCTAAGGAGTTAGATTGAGAACTCATCGAGCATCGTCAAATGATTATTAAGAGATGATCTTCAGCCTTAGAAGGAGATGACAATCCTTCTCTAAAGGTTGACATCTAATCGACCTATTGATGCAGGTCCTCTGCATGGGAATAGAGATTCAGAGACATCAAATAAGTTAGGTCAAAGAGTTAACAAAGCAAGATCTAGATAACCAAGATCTATGTCATATACTGTCATGATATAAGCATGCATCCTCTAACCATAGACAAATGTATTGCTATATGTCTGAGTATGTACATTTGGCATACGAATAGGTTGATGGCCTAATAAAGGTCTATACACCGGTGAGTTGGTGTGCATATAAGGGTATATGAGTAATACGACCTCTCGAAGGTATCATACATGTTTACTTGTGAATTGGAAGACATGAGCTCACTCATGAGATATCAGGGCCAATCAAATTACTTGCATGGGCATCTTGCTTTGGAAGCATGCTAAGAACTTGAAGGTATGATATATGCTTTTGGAAAGTATATGATCGATACCAACTCCCAATAACTAAATGCAAAACTTATTGATAAGACCCTAAAGATGACAGTGTAAAATTGATCTAAATCTTCGAATTTATTCTAAATCTTCCAATATCCAGGATGAATGAGTATTAAGAATAGTCGAGGGTGATGTGATCATAAACGATTGTATAACCATGATGCTTCCATTCCGAGGGAGTGATGAAACAGGTTTGCATTTTAGTGGCTCCTCTCAGTAGAGAAGTAATCTAATCTTAGTCCAAATGCTGGACATTAATTTGAATGTGATTCAGATGCAATGAGAAGATTAGATCTATGACCTTCATTTAATCAAGAATCTATGAGAGGTCCCCAAGATCTGGATTTGAGACATGATCTCCATATCTAAGTCACTATACGTGGAACATACAATCGCCATGTCCTTATCTCCAAATATCACGGAGAAATAGCATTATTCTTGAAGGAATTCAAGAATAATTCCATTGATAAAATGAATATCTGAGCTTTGAGAATTTGATAAGTAATGTGATTTAACTATTGTAAATAATGTGAATGTGATTCATATTATTTAGATCCAGGAGAATGATGATCTCATATAATTAAATGTGATTTAATTATCATGGATATAAATAATATGGATAGCACTATCCATATTAATCATTTATATTATAAAATATGATGTATAATATATCAGAGAGAGCTATTTATAAATAGCATTACAATTTAAATGCTGATGTAAATTGGATTCACATTGAATAATTAATTGAAAATGCAATTTACATTTTATTTTGGGTTGTGAATATGATTCACAAATTTCTAATGGCATGATTGATATTTCACAAAATAATTTGGAATTATTTTTGTGAAATAATTTATAATAAAAATTATTGTAAATAATTAAAAGATAATGTGAGATACACAATCTCACATTATTGGAAAAGATGAGCTCCTTCCATAAAGGGAGGGGGACGACCACCCTAGTCCTAACTCAAGGTGGCCATCCACCCCCTCATTACGAAAGAGCTTCCCTCCTTTCCCAATCCTTTAATGTTTCTTGATTTGATTGAATTAATTTATATTGATGATTATTCAATATATTAAATTAAATTAATTATTTTTATATTTTTAACAATAAAATCATGGCCAATGAAAGAAACCCAAATCGTTCTCAACCATTAGTTTTGTGTTGTCCATTGATTGAGATCTATGGACTCTCAAAATATTATAAAAGAAGAGGCAACCCTACTTATTCTTTTACAATATAGAATTCACGAGCTCTCTCTTTCTTTGTCATCATACACGCCCTTCTCTCTTTCTCTAAGTGGTTGTCCACTTTGTGACCTAGAGAGGATCGTCGTCGTTCGTTATGCCGCCCTACCCTATCGCTTTGACCGCTTATGGATCTTCATCTTGCTCAGTGCTTCTAGTACATGAATAAGGCCTCTGATTTCGTGTGATGAAATCAGGAGATCATTGACTTGTATTCATTTCTTAGATTGTGAGAACGATGTGTTTCATCAACGCATTCACAATTTTCTCCTCCGTTGGGTCGGACTTGACAAGTGATCTCTTGCTTTAGAGGCTTCGATCGAAATCAAACATCAAGAGCTATTCTATATCTTCTATGTAATTTAGATGAAATGATTCAAGAAGTGTTCTCGGATCAAGTGGTTTCATCATTTAATTTTTTTAAAATTCCGTTGCTTTGAGCAACTAGTGCGACTAGTCGCTCACGATTGCATATGATGTGATCTTCACGCTTCTGCAATGCTCTAAAGGTTTCTCTCCATAACTTTCAAGTGGTATCAGAGCCTTGGTCGAGATATTGGATATGATCCATAAACCTAGGTGAGCAAGGTTTGTGTTTCAGATGCGCAGGAACTCATTGTTTTTGCATTGGATGCAAGATTCGAATAGGTTTTATGCTAGAATAAAATTATTGTTTATGCACTATTTGGGAATTTTTTTGGTTATTAAAATTCATTTGTAATGTATAAATATGTTCCAAAAATAGTAATCTATTATTGATACCAAAGTGCATGAATATGATTCGAAGAGATCCCGCCATGAAATTATTTTTTCATGTATTCTCGATCTATTAGAAAATGATTATTGCTTACTGTTTTCTCATCATGGAACATAAAATAAACACTTATATTAAGTATATAATAAAATCAACAAATCGCTCAAATTTATTTCGCGCGATTCTGACTCTATTTGCCCTAGACATTCCATATTTAGTAAGGATGGGTCGGATGATGATTGAATAATCAAATCTCTTTGCTTACTGGTTTGTTATTCAATGAAAATTATGGAAATTATTAATTTATCTTGATTAACTATGATGCCTAATTATTATGAGAATAATTGATTAAACATCATAGGCCGTTGAATGCATGTTTCATGAAAACCCTAGTTATTCCAAGGAAGGTCGTATCGATATTGATATCGTTTCGGTCCGCCCGAAAAAGGATATATCGGGATATATCATCGATATATCGATGATATCGGTGGAAATGGTGAAAATGGTTCAAAAAAGCCAATTTTTTTGCCATTTTTCAAAAATTAATGTCATCCAAGATATCAAACCAACAAATAACCTACAAATAAACACTTATATCACACATATCGGTCATTTATAGACCATATATTGCACATATCGGTATCGCACATATTGGTCATATCGAATATATCGATATTAATATTGATTCTTGACTTATAAATATTGGAAATGGATTTCATTCAAGTTCTTATAACATGAAATACTACAAATATACACCTAGAAAATACATATAGATCATTTTATGAGGACTATTATCCTTATAGTGCACATATCGGTCATATCGAACATATCGCTGATATTGTTAGTTTTTGACATACTATATATATTGAAAATGGAGTTCATCCAAGTACTTTGATCACTAAATAATTTACAAATGTACTCTTACTCTCTTAGATAACACATATCGATCATCTATGAACCTTATATCGCATATATCGATATGGCGGTATTGTTAGTTGTTGACTATATATATATATATTGAAAATGGAGTTTATCCAAGTTCTTAGATCACTAAATAACATACAAATATACTCTTAGATCACACATATCAATCATCTATAAAGCTTATATTGCATAAATCGATCATTTCAAACATATCAATGTTAATGTTGATTCTTAACTTATATTTTTTTTGAAGAATTGACTTATAGACATTGGAAATGGATTTCATTCAAGTTTTACAACATGAAATAACTTGTAAATATACACCAAGTTGAAGAACCATTGTATGCACCCTCCTGTCGCACCATACCCTACCAGTACGGGGATCTCGCTGAATACTAGATTGTTTTAATAGTAGGTGTAGTTAGATAGGTAGTGGAATCAAGCTTGCATGAATAATAGCATTGATATATAGGGATATCAACGAAATATCGGCGATATCGGTCGATATCCTGTACTTTTTATACTGAATCCATTCATTTTTGACCGATATGAGCCGATATGGCGATATATCGCCGATATCCCTGTAAAAAGATATACACTCTAATTTCGATACCCCAACCTCTCGATACCGATATATCGGTGATATATTGCCGATACGGCCTTCCTTGGTTTATCCTAAATAGTTGTAGGATAATCTTTACATGCAAACCATGCTTACTTGGTATGATTAGATATCTTATGTTCTCAAAATTATTTTAAGATGCCTAATATTTTTGAGTAACTATTATATAGTATAATATCGCTCATCAAAGTTGATTATTAAAATTTCAAGTACATTAACATTATTTTGTAATAATTCTCAATCGGAATGGTGAAGGTGTCTAGTCCGGGTATGTGATGAATTTCGTATTCATCATGCTGAAAGTCAATTATTAAACCCCTGGCTTAATCAAACCAATAAAATTCACCTTTAAATCCTCCTTTTTATCTTGTATTATATTGTACATAATTAACCTTAATTAATTGTATTTAATTACTATTATTCATTTTTGTAATTATTTTATCATCAAAAACCTCTAAAAATCAAGTTGAACAATTGTCTATAATGTTCTAACCCTTAAAAAGACAAAAATACAAAAACAGTTCAAAACCCAAAACTCGGTGTTTTTACCCCCTTAAAAATGCCCCCAAAAATACTTTTTGTATAAATAACCTCTTTTGGCTTTTCGTCCAACATGTAACTTGTAGATCTCATCGAGACGAACAACTTTCATGTTTTGACTTTTTTTTCCTAATTTTTCCTCTAAATATTTCTTCTGTATTTTTCTTTGTATTTATATTTCTGAATTTTCTGGAGCAGCTACGTGGCGCTCTCTGAAGCCGCTACGCGGTCGCTCCTCCTTCCGCCACCCGGCCCCCTCCTAGCCATCGGTATGATCCTTCTCACCCTATCTCAACCGTCCATCTCCGCTACATCACCCACCGTATGATCCTGCTTTTGATAAAATCTCAACCGCCCCCTAGTGCATTAACCACTGCTGCCCGATTCACCTCCTATCCTACGGCTCCCCGCGTGCCACGTCGCCCCTTTTCCAGAGCCGCTTGATCGTGCCTCATCCTACACCTCTCATCACTCCACGTCACGTCAGTCTTCGCCACCGTTGGATTAAACCATCAACATCGCACATCTCCGCACTCATCTCATCCACCCGATCCACTCTTCCAGATCTAATCCTAACCCTCCACTCTTGCCCTAATCTTGACCGTTGTAATGGAGATCCAACTGTTAGATCATCATCGTCTACCTCAGAAGCCCCTCCCTCTTCGTCCGTTACAACCCGCGACACAGTCGCCCCCTTCCAATTTGGGAAGGCACCACAGCCCCTCCTTCCGCATCGTAACGCCTCCTCCACACAGCTCGCTCTCCCACCTTCCTCGCGCAACCTCCACGCCCCCCTCCATTACTCTTCACCCATTAAACCCTCATTCAAAAACCCTCGACGACCTCATAATGTCCAGCCATCCTTTCCTATAAAAACCCCTCATCCACCGCACTTCACCACCATCCACCACTTCGCGAGAGTGCCTCCTAGCTTCCTCCACCCTCCGGTGACAGCGGAGGGCGACCTTGTCGAGGCAATGATGGTTGTCACTCTCGGTGTGATCCATGGCCTTCCCGGCCATGTCGCGGCACCTCCGGTGTCTGCTGAGCTCCGTGCACGGTCGAGCACGCTGGGCGACGACCCTTGAGCTCCAATGGAGCTCGATCACACGCAAATTCCTTCGCCAATCACTGGCTCCAGCCAGGTACCTGCCACCGCATTTCTTCCCTTTTTCTCCTAATTATTGCATCACTTCCATTCACTCCTACCCTCCATTGATCATCCCACTATCTCCGCAAGTTCATCCTCATTCTCGCGCACCCATTTCCTTCCTCCAGAACCCCCTCGCAATCCGTCCCACCTCCTCCATCGTCTCGGTGGAGGATCCCCTTGAGCCGCCACCTTCTTATCTTCCGCCCGGCTCCCATCTCACTCCCCCTCACTCGCACCCACTCACGCACATTGAGCTTCTACTAAGCTAACACTTGCAGGTGCTTCCCATCCTCATTGGTCGGAGTTCGCATCGAAGCTCCATCGAGCTGATCTCCTCCGGCGAGGCTTCGTCGACTTCAAGCTCTGATCATTCCTGGAGCTTCGCTGGATCCCCATCTCCTCCACCAACCATCCAGTAAACTTCCCTGACTTCCAAGTGAGCCGCCAGAGCACGGAGTAGCCATAGAGGGTACGCTGGAGCGCAGCCTCCTCTGGTGGCTCGCAGTGGAGGACGAATAGTAGATGCCATCCAATCATCAGGATCGGATGGCGAGGATGAAGACACATGGCGACCCCATCTTCCTTCCACATCTATTGGCTCAGGTACACCAAACCTCGCTCCGAGCCTCCATTTGATGCCACGTGTTCCGAACCAGAGACGCCTCCTGAGCCTAGGCCCCTCACGTGCAACATACGTGAGGGCCTGGGTAATTTGCATGAAAGACCCAGGAACTTTTGATATATGCAGATTGGTCCCCAGGCACGTGCTCATGTGCATGCCTGGGTATTTTACAGGGAGACCATCACATCTCTTGGAATTTGCAGAAATGCCCCTGCGTGCAAGGAAAATTTGCACAGGGCCTCAAGCAATTTTTGGAAATTGCATATAGGTCCCTCCAAGGACCTATTTGTAATATTTATCTTTTTTATTTCTTGCATTTTATTTACAGTTATGCCCCTGCATTGTTTTCTTCATTACTTGAGCATCGTAGGTCCAAATTGCATGATTTTAGTGTCATTTTGATCCTTGTTTCTTCATCTACATCATGACATGTTTAATTTTCTCATCTGCCACCATTTTAAATGAAGTGAATTTTTTTTGTTAGATGATGAAATTGCTCTACTTGTCCCCGCCTTGGATTGATGATTGTCCTTAATATTGTGCTCAAAATGACCCTAACTTCAATTCATATTCTGTTGTTCATTTTAAGTGATCTTTTTAGGGTATCTTTGTAATCCTTTATTCTTCTTGTAATTAATCTTTGCATTTCTCTCTCACATCATTTTATAATTGCATAAAAAATCAACTAAAAAATGCAGGGATAATATATTGCATTATAAGCTGCATAATGCATCTCTTGCATCTACATAAAGGCTTGTAATCAAGAAATAATTTACACTTGATCTTAGTTTATAGAAATTTAATGAATAGATAGAGTAGCTCGTGTCCATGTGTTCGATCTTGGTAGACTTGCTAAGTATAAATATTCCACAACATTCAAAGATTGTGGTTTTCGATCAACCGAAATTCGCCTCCTATACTACAATTCATCATTATTAAAGCGACGGATTTCACGTTCATCAAATGGCGTTGTTGCCGGGGAACAACATATTTTTAGGGTTTTGAATTATTTTTGTAATTAATTTTTGTGAAAATAGTTTTTGTATCATTTTTTATTAGCGTTTTTTCTCTTTTCTCTTTTCTGCATTTCATTTTTCACTTCTGATACTAACCACATCCACTCTCTTTGCAGATTACTCGGAGCGAAATTTTCGGACATAAATCAAGGATTTGCAAGGATAAAATTTTATTTTGTGAGAGAGAGTTAGATTAGTTAATTTTCTGCATTAATCTCAGGGTCCCTCTCTTTGAAACCTTGTAATAATTTGGACTGAACTTCTCTGTAGTTTGTTGGGTTTGTTTCAACCCCTTCTATGTGGTTGGGACCCGACTTGAGTGACATAGGACTTAGGCACATATACGCTTGCTTATTTATCATTGATTGTGCTCATAATTCTTAGGCCACACTTTCACTAACTAAACACACTGTAGATCGTTCAACATTAGTCAAATTTTAAAATCAATTCTTCCCGCTAATAGAACTATCTGCTTAGGTCGTTTTTCATCCGTGCATATCTTTTAGTGTAAATTTTAAAATTCCTTGTACGACATCCCGCATGAAGAATGCAAGGATTCACTGTAAGTCTTCTTCTTAAGCATGCATCATTGATTTACATTTGCATTGGCTTTTTCGATTCTCCCTCCTCAAGTTTTACAACTTAGGAATTAAAGGAATTACCACTGCTCGTTAGGCGTAAATTTCTGTGCTGACATAAACTTCAGTGATAACCTTAATCTAAAACTGGGACTGCTAATCAATGTAACTGTAAATAAAATTGACATAAAATTAACTTGTGTTTGGTGGAGAGTAACCCACTCATTGTTTGTAAGGACCAGAATGCACACTTAGGACAGAGCGCAAACTGAGAAATTTCACTCAGACTATTGATTTTAAATTTATTACCTACTTTTCAGTGAGAGTCTCGAGTAGCCATTTTACGGTCCGACTTCCCTTAGCAGAGTAGGTGGTTTAGAGGACACTATAGAAGGCTACATCCTCAAGTAACACGGGTAGCCGTTTAAATGGTCCGTACTTACACCTATACTGGCTGAAAGTAGGTGCAACTAGTTTTATGAACTAGGGACAGTCTTTGTGAAATATTTCGAAACCTAACAGCTCTGCTTAATTTTCAAGATTGTTTTATCACTAATTAATGAAAAGATAAGCGGTCGAACCCTAACGTACCTTCACCAGTGTTGAGTGGGTGAATCTACGTGTTTGTTTTGTGTTTGATTTGTGTGCGTCAAAGACCTTGCAATTGCAAGCAAATCGTGGTTCGCAGATCATTCCATCCATCTCTTGAGAAGATGTCGACACAATGGTCTTCTTTCCCGATCTCCACGACCATGTCCCGATATCCTTCTTCTCACACTTCTCAGGGAAACCTGCTCTTTAAATCAGGTTCCCCTCAGCCATCATTCTCTTCGCTCCCTTACATCCCACCCTATGACCACACTTCTTCATGCAATAGACCTCTCTCACATTCTGACAATTTTATGGACATGAGAGAGCGGGCAGAATTGAGGATGAACAATAGAGTAACTAATATTGACATTAACACGATTTCCGGTTACTATGATGTCACAGCCTCTTGAACCATCCCCTACTCAGGATGACTATCCTCTTGAGTACAATCAATTTTCCTTTAACAATCCACGAGAAAAGCAGAGTCAAGGAAATATAACTCATGACCAGACCATAATGACTATGAACAATCAATACTCTACTCAAGGTTACATGCCAGAATCACGATATATGGAGAATGATTATTCAATCACTAGTCATGAGATGTTTGAGGATGAGATTGCTCGGATTAATCATAGAGCCGACACGTTAACAGAGAAAATATATGATCTCATCCAGTCTATACAAAATTCAGAAGAAGTAAGGCCACCACCATGCGAACCACTGAATCATCATGTGACTCACAATAAGGCACAGCCACCGCTGACCTCTGACTCCCCTACTGACCATATCATAGAAAATATTAAATTGAAAAAAATAGAAAATTCAAAAAAAATAGACAATTCTGAAATGGAAACATTTTGCAAGAGCCTGATCTTAGAACTTCCATTTATCAAGGCCATAGAATATGTGCCCAATCTTAAGCAATTTTGTGAAAAGTCGACTTAATCCTAAAAAGACTGGCAAGAAATGATCCGGGACGGAATATCATGTCATATCTATGGCCAGTTCCTTGGTGATGAATCGAAAAATCAAGAGCCACAAAGTCAAGTGGTTGACTCGAATCACATGTGAAATTGAGGATTCTACATTCACTCATGTTCGGTTAGATGACAACTCCACATTAAACATCCTCTTGACAAACTCAAACTCAGACAACTGAAAAAGATTAGGGTGATCGTTCAATTGCATGATCGATCCATCAAAAGGCCACGAGAGATCATTTCGCTTGTCGTAAACTTTCGGGGTGATAGACATAAAGCGGACATTCTTGTCCTTGACATTGACCACCCCAGAACGTTGTCCGAGTATCCTATCATTTTAGGAAAACCATTCTTAGCATTTGCTAAGGCGATTGTGGATTGTGAGACTCAGGTCATCATGTTCCTGAACTCGGACCACAATGAACAAACCCTCAATAACACGTCCTGTTCTGAGGAAACCAAACTTGAAACCAACAGTTGCGATCGGGAAACAAACACTTCATATCATCAAACCTCTCCTCGTGCAACACCGACACATGCCCTAGGAGAGACAACCATGAGACCAACTATTGGACAGACTTCTGATTCTCACCACACCTCCTACCCTAAAACTGCTCCTAAGAGGAAAAATTATTTTGGAGCTTATGAAGAATTGGACCATATTTCTGAGGGTCGCCACGATTATCTAAGTGGTCCAATCTTTGAGTTGGCAGTGATTCACGGGATACTTGAGCCATATAAAGAACCGACTCAGGAAATCTCCGATGTCAACCAAAAACCACGATTATCCAGAAGTGACATCAACACCCCCAGCCATAACACACAAAGACACTAGGAACAATCTCTCTCGACCGAAGCAATGTATGGCACTACAAGAATTGGTCTACTTTTATGGGGATTCATCTGATGAGGAACTCACGAATGCCACATCGGTTACTCAAGACAGGGAGATGAAGACTGTCCAACTTCCTCCCAATACTTCTCAAGGAAACAAGCCGACCAAGAAAGTCACCTTTGTTCTTATACACCAGGTGATTTCTGATGAGTCCTCATCCGGTCCCGAAGTGGTTCATCAAGTACGTATAATAGGTACAACTCTCATCCAAGGGCACTTACCTCTGATCGACAATAGTTGGAGATCCTCTCCATACGAATACTATTCTCATGAAGACGACTCTGACGATGGCTGGTCATCTTCACCCTCCCCCTCTTCATCGCCCTCCACATCTCCATACTATCTCCCGCCACACTCTCGTAAGAAGGTCCATCACAAACCTCCTTGACCTATACGTTCGTAAATCTACCTGGTTCCCCACGTGTAATTATCCGATTATACTTAGGCTGACTTGAGCCTAAGTATAGGGGGACCGGTACCATTGTTTATTTATCACTTCTCTTCTATTATTTTTAACACATCTATACTTAGTACGAGCTATGTCTACATTTCACTTTGTGCCGTGAGGACATAGCACACGCTAAGTATATGGGGTGTTTGTATAAATTCTATCTACTTTATCCATAGCTCGTACTTTAATCATTTTCATCTAACATCGGGGATTGGTATAAGTAGTGTGTATTACGTATATAATACTAAATGCTTTCTATAAATAATACTTGTTTTTCAAATAAAAACTTTTTGCATAAAAAACAAAAATAAAAAATAAAAAATAAAACAAAAACACACACAAAAAATCACTCATGGTCTTGCATTTCATCAAACATTTCATACATTCCTTGGTAGGATTATTCCTGACACATTCACTATTACTCAAGGCTTGAGGATTTTGAGGACACTTGATTTCTATGATCTTGAGAATCTGAGTTAGCTGGCCTTAGTCTTTAGGGTTTTGAACTTAATAATCCACACTTCCCTAGTTTGAAAGATCTGAGCACTATATTACACTCTTCATCTCTACCTTCAAAAAGAATATGATGAACACATTCACTTTCACAACTGCATGATTGATGAGATGAGTTGAGTTATCACTAGAGGAACTGGACTAGAGATTTGAGTTCAGATCCAATCTAATGATGCTCGAGGATGGGATAAAGTTAATAAAGGCTTCAGAACACCTGAGTGTCAGCAAAAACCTAGCCAGTATGTGAACAAGATTCATATGCTATATCTTTGATATCTACCTATGTGCCAGGGTGTGATGAAACAATAATAATTGTTGATTAGTGTGCACCAACTTTTGGTAAAAGCAGTGGAGCTAGCCAACAAAAGAAAAGAAATGTCAAAGAAAAGTTCTATCATCTAAAGTCAAATTACAAAAAGAGCTTCCACCAATGGCGGGCGCTCCCAAACATTTTTAAAAGTGTCCACTTGGACCAAGCGCTAATTAAGACCTAGGAGTCAGGCTGACACCATAAAAGGGCTCTTCATCATAAGTGATACAAGTCTGGGTGTCGAAGGTATCTTAGATACTCAAAAAAAGACACACCCCGATGTACTCCCAGAAAAACAAGTGCGGACGACTCTAAATTCTCTTGACGGACACATTGATCAACAATCTAAAATTTTACATGTGTTGAGTAAAAGGCACTCAAGAATCCCCTTGTTCCAATGTGAGGGAGAGAAAATTAGACACAATCCTATGACCTCCATCATCTGGCCTTCCATCCACATTTCAAGTCTGACGAACTAATGAGACGGTTGACTGAAGCAAGAATAGACTTATTCCCTAGTATTGAGGATAAAGTTTAGAGGAGAGTCTTTGGGACTGGAACTTCGAGTGATGCCTCGACTCGACTCTCATGAAATGCATAACACTTAATTTCATATCCTTATATTATATGTACAAAAAGAGAATCTGATAATTAGAGAAGTTGGATTCCTTCTGACTTAGGCTTGGATAAACCCAAAATTTTAGGATCACTTAAATTAAGGGTCTTCGAAAGATTGAGCCTTGAAATCTTCACTTGCACGGTCAGGAATTAATCCAACTCCTTCATTCTTTAGATGCTCAAGGATGAGCATGGTTTAAGTATAGGGGTATGATGAATCTTGTATTCATCATGCTAAGAGTCAATTATTAAACCCCTGGCTTAATCAAACCAATAAAATTCACCTTTAAATCCTCCTTTTTATCTTGTATTATATTGTGTATAATTAACCTTAATTAATTGTATTTAATTACTATTATTCATTTTTGTAATTATTTTATCATCAAAAACCCCAAAAAATCAAGTTGAACAATTATCTATAATGTTCTAACCCTAAAAAAGACAAAGAAATACAAAAACAGTTCAAAACCCAAAACTCGGTGTTTTTACCCTATTAGAAATGCCCCCAAAATTTTTTTTGTATAAAAAACCTCTTTCGGCTTTTCGTCCAACATGAAACTTGTAGATCTCATTGAGACGAACAACTTTTATTTTTTGACTTTTTCCTAATTTTGCCTCTAACTATTTCTTTTGTATTTTTCTTTGTATTTATATTTCTGAATTTTCTGGAGCAGCCATGTGGTGCTCTTTGGAGCCGCCACGTGGTCGCTCCTCCTTCCGCCACCCGGCCCCCTCTGGGCCGTCGGATCTAATCCTTCTTACCCCCATCTCAACCGTCCATCTCTGCTACATCACCCACCGTCTGATTCTACTTCTGATCAAATCTCAACCGCCCCTAGCGCCTTAACCACTGCCTCCCGATTCACCTCTTATCCTACGGCTCCCCGCATGCCACGTCGACCCTTTTCTAGAGCCGCTCGATCGTGTCTCATCCTACGCCTCTCATCACTCCACTTCACCTCACTCTTCGCCACCGTTGGATTAAACCATCAGCACCACACATCTCCGCACTCATCTCATCTAACCGATCCACTCTTCCAGATCTAATCCTAACCCTCCACTCGCGCCCGAATCTTGACCGTTGGATCAGAGATCCAATGGTTAGATCATCATTGTCTACCTCAGAAACCCCACCCTCTTATTCCGTTAAACCTCGCGACACAACCGCTCCCTTCCAATTTTTGAAGGCACCACAACCCCTCCTTCCGCATCGTAACGCCTCCTCCACATAGCCCGATCTCCAACCTTCCTCGTGCAACCTCCACGTCTCCCCTCCATTACTCCTCACCCATTAAACCCTCATTCAAAAACCCTCGACGACCTCATAACGTCCAGCAATCCTCTCCTATAGAAACCCCTCGCCCACCGCACTTCACCGCCATCCACCACTTCGCGAGAGTGCCTCCTAGCTTCCTCCGCCCTCCGGTGACAGTGGAAGGTGGCCTTGTCGAGGCGACGATGGTCGCCACTCTCAGGTGTGATCCATGGCCTTCCCAGCCATGTCTCGGCAACTCCGGTGTCCACTGAGCTCCGTGCACGGCCGGGCACGCTGGGCGACGACCCCTGAGCTCCAATGGAGCTCGATTACAGGACAATTCCTTCGCTAATCGCTTGGCTCCGGCCAGGTACCTGCCACCGCATTTCTTCCCTTTTCTCCTAATTATCGCATCACTTCCATTCACGCCTACCCTCCATTGATCATCCCACCATCTCCGCAAGTTCATCCTCATTCTCACGCACCCATTTCCTCCCTCAAGTACCCTCTCGCAATCCGTCCCATCTACTCCGTCGTCACGGCGGAGGATCCCCTTGAGCCGCCACCTTCTTCACTTTGTTCGGCTCCCATCTCACTCTCCCTCACTCGCACCCACTCACGCACATTGAGCTTCGTCTAAGCTAACACTTGCAGGTGCTACCCATCCTCATTGGTCGGAGTTTGCATTGGAGCTCCTTTGAGCCGATCTCCTCCGGCGAGGCTTCGTCGACTTCAAGCTCTGATCATTCCCGGAGCTTCGCCGGATCCCCACCTCCTCCGCCAGCCGTCCAACAGACTTCCCCAACTTCCAGGTGAGCCGCCAGAGCACGGAGGAGTGATGAATCTCGGATTCATCACTCTAAATCTCATTTATTTTAAGCTCAAATCCCTCAAAATCAGCAGCATTTGCATTTATTCTGCATAATTAGCATTTATGCTTGTTTTAATAAGAATTGCATTTTAGCACTAATTTCTGCACAAAATAAGAAGCCAAAAATCCAAGCCAAAAATTGACTTGTAAATGGCCTAACTTCCCTGATTTTTAACTCATTCATGCTAACTCCGAATGATCCAAAACCACCTCCATTGTGTACATATCACTAACAAGAATAAATGAAAAATAAAAAAAATCATTAACCCAAATAAGTGGACCAAAAACCCAAACCCTAGTTTCAGGATTTCCAGACTAAAAGCCCAATATCTTCCCCATCCAGTGTCCATTTTGATCCTACTCACTTTTGAACTAATGTACATTCAATTACCTTCAAAACAAGACCACGTTCAAGTGAATCGGAGCTCATATGTGAAAGTTGGGTTTTGAGCCTCTTTTATACATTGTGCAATTTTAGCTGTTTTGACCTGATATTTTATGTACATAATTTCTTAATTAATAAAAATCCAAAAAAATAGATTAATGTGTAATTATTTACCTTTGATTTTATCATATTTTTTTCGGATTTTTATTTAGTTTAAAAATGACAAAAAAATTACAAAACCAAAAATCACAGTATTCTACATGGGATACCCCAAAAATATCACTTTGTGCATTTGATCGATTTTGCTTTTGATGTCTTCATGAAAGTTGTAAATCTCATCGAGACGAGCAATTTTTGTGAAGAAACATTTTCGATCCAAGGTCGTTTACTATTTATTTTCGATTTTACAAAGTATTTATATTTCGAATTTTGTGGAGCTGACACGCGGCAGCTCCTGGAGCCGCCACGTGTCATCCTTTTTTCGCATTTATTTATTTCTTTTTCTAAAATAAAAATAAAACCCCCACACGTGCTGCGCACGTGCTCTCGCGCACGTGCCCAGCACGTGACTCGCCTTTCTTCCTTTGTTCGCCACGTGGCACGATCCCAGCCATCCGATCATGGCCGATCGAACGGTCGTTGTGCGTCTTCACCCTCTCGCGCCCCTTTCCCAAATAAGCGGCCACCACCGCCCCCGCAATCCTCGCCAACCGTCGCCCCCGTGATCTCCGCCAACAACCTCCTCCGCAATCTCCGCAACCGACCCTGGTCATCCACGATTCCCTTCCTTCGTTTCCATCGCTATCCACCCTCGCCACCTATTTAAGCAACGTCGCCGCCCCCTCTTCGACCCATCCGCCAATTTACCAACGCAAGAGGGCCCTCAAGCCGGAGGTGAGAGCTCCTGGAAACTCCCTCAATCTTGCGGCGAGATCCGACGGCTTCCCTGCCCTCGTTGCATCGTGCCTCTCCGCCGCGACTGCCCAGCTCCGGTCCTCCTCCGTTGAGCCAACGACGACAATGTTCATATGCAACAACTTCGCCATCGCCGTGCTCCTCCGACAGACATCGACCACGCCTCAACTTCAACTGCCATCGACACCACGCCTCATCTCCAACCTCGCCCCCAACGTCAACATCTTCATCTTCATCGACAAATGTCTACCACGACTCCATCCACGACTCCGTCGTCCCCGTTGTCTTCTTCGACAACCACAACAGCACCTCCACCGCCTTGGCTGGGCGGTGCCTCATCGCGATCAACACAAGCTCGCCTTCGCCGCTCAGCCCCTCCGCCGGACCGCCTCCGCTACTCCAATCGCCTCTCGCCACCGGGCATCAAACGGCTCCATCTGAGCGACCACCAGCCACCAGCAGCTCGCCTCTCACCGGAGGCCCGCCTCAATCGCTACCCCATCGCCTCTCGTCACCGGGCGTGAGGCCCGAGATCCTCCCATGTGCGGAGCGCATGCGGAGGGAACTACGTCAGCACGACATCAGCAGCACCCGGGGGCACATGCCTTGCACGCGCCTTTTGGGTAATTTACAAAGAGCCCCCTGGACATCGTCCTTTCTGCGCACGAGTCCCGCCGACCCAGGGGTCACGTGCACCACACGTGACTCGTGGAAATTTTACTGAAGAACCCCCCTGTTATCGGTAATTTAAAATATGTCCCCCTACATTATATTTATTTATTTATTGCAGTTATACCCTTGTGTTCCTCATTACTTTTAGACCTCTACATAACTTCATTTTATTATAAAAAAATAGCATGATGTTTGTCATTTAATTCTCTAGACTTTTACATATTGTGGACATTTTTGTGATCGAGGGTTAATTAATAATTAATTATTTTGTGGAAATTTGCATATTTTGCCCATTTCTTGCTCTGAAATTCATATGATTAACCGTTGCTCTAAACATTCCCGAAAAATTATATAGTGGAGAGTTAATTGTGCTTGATATTATGCCTAAAGAGATTTGCATTTGCATGCATAGATTGCCCTGTAAAAATCATTTTGCATATTTCAGTATTTGATTTTTAATAGGTATTAAATCATACATTTTCGAGGTTTAGGATTTTTCTGAGATCCATTACCTAGTGATAGATCTTAGATAGTTTTATCCCCTGATAATAAGAAGGTTTGGTGTTTATTATATTTAAAGATTGAAATTCCCTTTGTTTGCATTTAAACATTCATAAAAAAATTCATATCGCATCCAAAAATTCCAAAAATATTACAGTGCATCCATTTCGTCATATTTTGCATAGTGGCCAAGTTTCATATTTTTCGGACATAGTTTGAATGACTTTTACTTTTTAGTCCCTAAAATAGGCCGAAATTGCATCTTCCATCCTTTATTGCATTTAAAAACTTCAAAAAAGATCGCCTCGAAAACCACACACGAATTTTGATAGACATAATTCTAAGTTATTCCTTTGCCTCCTTGTATTCGACCTTGGGACTTGCCCAAGTAAAATAAACATAAAACCGCATTGATTAAAATTGATAAATATTTTATGTAGTTATTTTCTTGACCGATTCCGATTGCCGCCTACAACGAAATGACAAATCATATCATCTTTTTTTAGCACAAACAAATTACAACACATCTTTAACGTTGTGATTTCAGACTCGTCAGATGGCGCCGTTGCCGGTGAGGCAAACAACTTAATTTTGTGTTTTGAAAATTTTTCTTCGGTTTTTCGTATTCGGGTAGTATGACCCCCGAAACTTTCATTGTAAATTCCATATTTTTTCTTTCTTCTGCATTTATTTTCAGCATTTATTTTTCTTTTTTATTTTTGAGTCACTCTCTTACACAAATCTCTCTTATTTTTCTTGCGAGGTACCCGGTGTACGTGGAGCGGTTTTTCAAGAAACCGAAGCATTTTCACCGACATCCGAAAAAGTCGCAATTAGTTTAAGATCGAGTCGAGTCGTGAGAGAGTGTAGAGTTTAGGTTTTTAATTTCTGTAATTTTATTTTTGTAGTTAGTTGCTCATTTACAGCGGTGTCCGTTTGGACTCTCACGTGTGTAAAAAGACCTTGAACTATTCTTGTGGTGTGGCGTGGCCTGTTTCACTCTTCGGTGAGGGTGGGGTCCAACTTGAGTGGCGATTAGGATAGACCTGCACAAACGGCTCTCAGAGCATTTATATTTTTGATTGTGCTCGTAGGATCTAAGGCTACACTGCACTTTAATTGAGACGCACTTTAGATCATTCAACTTAGCCAAATTCAACTCAATTCTTCCCCGCTAATAGAACTTTCTGCTTAGGTGCGGTTTTTCATCGGCTTGCATTCATATAGAATAATTTTTCAATTCTTGTATTGTATCTCACATGGAGATTGCGAGTATTCTCTATAAGTCTTCTAACTGAGCATACATCATTGTTTTCACGTGCATCGGCTTTTTCCCGAACTTCTCCCTCTTGTTTTATCACGTAACTCTAAAGTAAATTGGGACTGGACGGTAGACGTGTATTTGTGCTCATTTAAAATTCTTCAGTGATCACCTAATTAAAATTGGGACTGCTAAATATAGCCGATCATAATAACCCATAAAATCAAGAATTTTTGCGGGAGAGCAACCCCGACCTTGGATTATTTTATTTTTTCTGAGTGAGCGAGAGACAACACTTAAGGCTAGAGCCCAAATCTGGATTTTCATCTTGACTACTGATTCTGCCAAAAACGATTAGCTACTTCTCAGTGAGGATCTACAGGTAGTCGGTAAACGGTCCAGATTTCCTTAGCAGAGTGGGTGGTTTAGAGGACACTGCGTAAGGCTTCGACCTCAAGTAACACGGGTAGCCGTTTTACAGTCCGTACTTACACCCATACTGGCTGAAAGTAGGTGCAACTAGTCGTAAGAATTCAGGCCAGTCATTACGAAAATTTCAGCACCTAACAACTCGCTAAATTTTTGCCAAGATTGATTTATCACCAACTAAATTGAAAAGATAATAGCCGAACTCTTACGGCTTCATTGTGTGTGTTGGTGAACCTGGGGTTTGAATTGTGTTTGCATTGGTGTACGTAAACCGATTTCGAAGATCAACAACCGCACATTTGATAAAATTTCTTTTGACTATCCCGTGCAATCATGTCTCTCCTTTCTTGATTTAAACCTCATCATGGAACTCTTGTCCAATAACTCTTGCAGATCCAACCCCTCATTCCTTTCAGCTCTTTCAAAAATGGCCGAACGTTTATCCGAGAATCCATCAGAGCTATACTATGAAAATGAATTCGTATCGGTTAGACCCAAACCACCTCCTCCTACTTCCACAAGAGACTCTCAACCATCAATAGATACATCTCTCTCTACAGATCTGATCTACTCTCTGAATGACAACCCTTTGTATTCGGATCATACAAACCAACAACTGACTGAGGTCTCCACTTCTTCATACGTCAATCCACTCTATGTCGATAGATTCATCCTTCATATTCTATAAATGTCAATCCATCATTCATGGGAGATAACCACATGATCGAATTGAACACTTCTTTACCTCTTCCATCGACCCTACCCTGGAACACCAATGAACAATCATCATCTTGGATTGACCATGACAACCCCCTCTTCAGACACGATACTCATACAGAGAATTGGACAGATCACATAGAAACACATCAACCCTGTATGCTGACTCCACAATATCAAGGTCCGACCACTCATAAACAAAGGATTGAACTATACTCAGACCAACTCCACATACCTGAACCATATGAGCAGCCGCCTTCCATAAATATTGAGGAGATATTTTCGGAAAAAGATGATTATATATCAGATATTTCAAGATACTCCTCTCTAGAACATATAGGAAAATGGAAGAGGAAATTCAATTGCAAAAACACTCCCCAACTGCTCCCATGATTGGTCATGAAAAGATTTTTGAAGATATTTTGAGGATGAATAAGAAATTTGATTTAATGGAGGCTAGATTTCGAGAATTTGTCGATCGATTAATTTCAATCTCTGGTAGCTTGGATATAAAAATGAATGAGAAAATGATTGGATCTAAGATTGAAAATTTTGAGGATATTCAGGAATATGGGGACGATTCTGATAGTGTCACTTCTGCATATTATTCCCCTAGAAATGACTATGCCTCTGATCCCACTCTAAACATCAGAATCCCTGCTCATCTGAGGAACACACCACATCACCACACCACACAGAAAATACCAAAAATTAGGAATATTCAAAAACACCAAAAAAATCGAAAATCCATAAAATATCATAAAAATAGAGATTGAAGAAGATCTGAGGAATTTGGATCCTGCTGTACGGGAAGCACTGGAGAAGAAATTAGTTTTTGAACTTCCCTTTATAAAGGCCATTGAACACTTCCCCGACCTCAAAGGATTTGTAATGGACAAATTAATGATCAAAAAGTCGGGCAGGATTAGAACAAAGACTGAAAGACATAACTTGTCAATGGCCTCCTCCTTGGTGTTGAGGAGAAAAATCAAGAGCCGCACAGTGAAGCGGTTGCCTAGATTTGACTGTGAAATCAAAGACACAATTTTCATCCATGCTCGGATTGATGACGATTCACTGATCAATATCCTTCCGACCTCTGTATTTCACGAACTTAAACTCGGACCGATCAGAAAATTACGAGAGATTGTTCAATTGGCAGACCGATCGATAAAGCGGCCGAGAGGAATCATTTCTGTCATCATGACATTCCAAGGTGCTCCGCTCAAAGTAGAATTCACAATCATTGATATTGAGCATCAAGGATAATTCACCCAGTCTCCAATTATTCTTGGAAAGCTATTCTTAGCATTGGCCAAGGCAATTATTGATTGTGAGACTCGAGAGATCAATTTTACAGCATTGGAAGCACTTAGATCTGACCCTGTCTTTGAGGAACTACGATCTTCTGAGGAAACCCACGAAGTCCCCGACAGTCGCAACCATGAATAGGTAGAAGAGCCCTACCCCGCTATGACACCTGAGATAGCGGTTGTTGATGAGACTATTGGTTTAGAAAATCTCCCACCTGCTACATTCCCCGCTGCTCTCATCATGAAGAATCAAGTACATGAATCATATGATCCGGAGACTTATGCATGGACACACATTGGTTCATCCTATTCTGACTACCTTGACCACATCAATACGACACAGGAATGCTCCAACATCAAATCAATTGACATCGAACATGCAGAGACTCTCCCTAATATTTCAATTCCCACAGATCTCAAAATAGACAAATCCTTCTACTACGATTCTGAGACATATGTATGGTCGCACCCTGGAGCAACCTTCTCTGAATACCTTGACCAAATCATCCCAAATCAAGAATGCACCAACATTCAGAAGACCAAGAACAAACACGCAGGACAAAAACCGACCAAGGAAAATGTTAGCAATGTGAGCCCGAGGCGAACCATTCCTACAATAAATGTTATTGTAATAAATGATTTATCAATAAAAGTTATTGATGTTTTGTTTCACTCCCTTTCTGATATTGAATGAATGAATGCACTATAAGGTCCCTCTGTACAATAAGGGTTATGTACCATGGCCAACTTGATAATCATACAGTTGTTGATTCAATGACTGAATTATAGAGGCTGATGCTTGGATGAATATCTAAGGAGTTAGATAGAGGACTCATCAAGCATCATCAATGATTGACAAGTAGTGATCTCCAGTCTAAGTGGGAGATGGCAATCCCATCTCAATAGACTGATATCTGATCGACCTCTTGATGCAGGTCCTCTACATAGGAATGTTGATTCAGAGGTATCAGATTAGTTGAGTCAATGAGTTGACTTAATGAGATCGAGATAACCAAAGACCTATGATGAATACTGTCACATCACAGGCAAACATCCTCTGACCAGAGACAGATATATTACTATATGTTTGAGCATGTACATTTGGCAGACCAATAGGTTGATGACCTAATCAAGGTCTATACACCGGCGAGCTGGTGTGAATGTAAGGGCATATGAGTAATATGATCTCTCAAAAGGATCATACAGGTTCACTTATGAACCGGGAGACATGAGCTCACTCATGAGGTATTGGGATTGACCAAATTCCATGCATGGTCATCATGCTTTAGAAGCATGATATGAATTTGAAGGTAAGATAATATGCTTTGTGAAAGCATATGATCTGTACCATATCCCAAGGACCAAGATTGAGAAACTTAATGATCAGACTATGAAGATGACAGTGTAAAATTGATCTTTATCTTCATGATGATCATGAGTCTTCCAGTATGCAGGATGTGCAGGTATTGGGAATACCTGAAGGGTGATTTGATCATAAACGATTGTATAACCATGACGCTTCCATTCCGAGGGAGTGATGAAACAGGTCTGGATTTTAGTGACTCCTCTCATTAGAGAAGTGACCTAATCTTAGTCCATTTACTGGGCATTGATCTGAATGAGATTCAGATGCAATGAGAAGATTAGGTTTACGGTCTTGATTTAATCAAGCATCTATGAGAGGTCCATGGGATCTGGATTTGAGATATGATCTCAATATCCAAGTCACTATACGTGGAACAATACAATCGCCATATCCTTATCTCCAAGTATCTGAGGAGAAATAGCATTGTTCTTAAATGGTTTAAGAGCAATTCCATAAGATCTAAGCAAAGAGAAGCTGATAATTAAATGTGATTTAATTATCATGATGTATGAGAAATTATCCAATATAATTAAATGTGATTTAATTATTATGGATAAGAATAATGTGGATAGTAATATCCAATTATTCCTAATATATTATAAATGTGATTTATAATGTATTAGAGAGAGCTAAATATAATTTATATTAGTAGATTAATTATTAATGTGTATTGGATACACATTGTTTAATTAATTGAAAATGTAAATTACATTTTGTTTTGGGTTGTGAATTTGATTCACAATATTCCAATGTCAAGATTGCAATATTCCCAAAATTAATTGAGAATTATTTTGGAGAATTAAATACCAACAAATTATTGTTGGAAAATAAGTAGAGAGAAAATTAAGGAGATGTGCAATCTCATGGGAATCATGAGATTGCACTCCTCTTTAGGAATGAGGGGGGCGGCACCCAATTCCCTTGGGAAATTGGTGGTCGTCCCCTCTTCCAAATAAGGAGAGTATCTCCTTTGCTTTCTCTCTCCTTATTTGATTGATTTAGATTTGGTATTAATATTTATTTGATTTATCAAATATATTTTTATCATATTAAATCACAAGTTGTTGGTTTTTACCAACAACAATCTTGACCATTGGATTGACATAAATCAATCTCAACCATTGATTTTATGTGACACATGGATTGAGATCCATCGATCCCAAAACCCTATAAATAGAGAGGCATACTTGGCTCTCTCTTTACACATGCTATTGTAGCAAAACTCTCTCTCTTTCTCTCATACACGACAGCCCTCTCTCCCCCTTCTTCTTGGTGGCCGTCCACCTTGGTGGAGAGAATCGTCGTCGCCCGCACCCTCGTACTACCGCTTCGACGCTCTGCGGTTCTCCGTCTACTTCGAGTGCTTCGCCCGCGAAGGAGACATTCGATCTCGTGCGACGAGATCAGGAGCAACCACGCTTGGATCAACTTCTTGGATTGCGAGGACACCGCGGTTCATCCCCGCGCTTGCAAGCGATCTCTCAGACGATCGGACTTGAGTCAGGAGGTTTCTTCTCTTAGAGACTCGATCAACCACGCTTCAAGAGGTATTGCATTATACTTGTTGTGGTTATAGATGAAACGATCCGAGAATTGTTCTTGGATCATGTGGTTTCATCGAATAAAATTTTTTAAATTCCGCTGCACCGAACAACTAGTACGACTAGTCGTTCTTCGTCGTATCCGATACGACGCTCACGCTTCCATGATGCGCTTGAGGATCTCTCCATATCCTTCAAGTGGTATCAGAGCTTTAGGTCGATGGTTTCGAATAGTGATTCGCTAACCGAGGACGACTTGGGTTCGTTAAGGTCGCGAAAGTTTTCATCGCATTTGATTTCGCAGATCTGTTTAGTAAATAAATTCGGCACTGTTTAAATTGTTTAAACCCGAATTTTATATTTGGATTATATTCCCCATTAAATAAGGAAACCATAGGATCTGAGTTTGCGTAAATCGGATTTCGTATGCTCGAGATATGGTCGTTTTAATGAACATGTATGCACTGTTGCGGGAACTGTGAATCTGAACGTAATTAAAATGTTAATTACTGTTTAGACTTGCCTCGAAATGCGTGAAACATCACTTAGGTTCTGTCCTAAATCAAATTAGCAAACTTTAGAAATTGACTTTGCTTAATTTGGATTTAATATGATTGAGATATGCCAATTTTAGTAAGTAGGGGTCACTGCTGAAATTGCTTTCCTAATCAAGAACCATGTGATTGTCAATTAATGAAATTAATTGTTAATTTCGAGAAATAATTATGAAAAATATTTGTGAAATATTATAGCATGATTATTTCCTTAATTTACTTGGCCTCAACAAATTAATTGATTAGATTTGATCTAAACCATAATTGGAATTACAATCATCAAACTTCTTGCTTGAATAGGACTTGGGAATTTGCCTAGCAAATTTCCTTAAAATCAAAATTGTTTTGATTACTATATGGTATAATTTCGGTTGAAGAACCGATGATCATCTCAAGTACAAAATAATCAATTTGGCATTATCCTTTCCCGAGGCGGATATGGTGTCTAGTCGGGGATCGCTGGGTCAGCGGGTTGCAACGTATGTGGTCCGCCCCACTCCCGCCGGTACTGGCCATGACAGCAGGTAGGGCCGGGATAATGTCCGAGGGATTATGATGTATTTTTCTAATTATTAAAATACGAATTAATACGTACTTTGAGAATAATATCATATATGTATATTCAAGCATAAAATTAAGTTTGATTGATTAAATTAGATTGATAATTAATTTAATATGATTAAGTTAATTATATCCAATTAAGAATACTTTAATATGATTAGAGTTAATAATTCCCTTGGAAGAATTAATTATATGAATGTGATTCATAGTAATTAATTAAATTTGAATAAGAGGTGGAGGATCACATAAGTGACATCCGTGGTCTCCCATCAAGGCGAAGGGTTTCCGTCGCCAGGGATTGTATATAGGAGACGTCTGTACGAAGTGACAGCTCCTATATACAAGCACATCTGGATCGGACTCTTTGCTTCTCGAAAGAGTAAGGCCGTATGCGTAGTGACCCCAATATCGGATCCTCATATTATTGGGGCGATATTGGATTGCGTATAGCGAGTTCTAATCCTGTTGACGGTTGGTTCAATTAATGACAGGTCAACATTACCTTAGGGGTGGTGGGCCTGGGTATTAAAGACCGAATTGGGAAATGCAAGTTGGACTTGCAAGGCGGATTGTGTTCCCGCTTCTCTTTATTGGAGTTGCAGTTTCTCATATTATTGGGATGTAACAAAGATAAAGAGGAGATCCCAGTTCTTGCTTGAGATATATCGGTAAGTATATCTCCTACTTTGAAAGTGAATAAGGGAATAAACTTTCATAGTTGACATAGCAAGACTAATTTGATTTAAAAATGCCTTAATCAAATAAAATTAAATTGAATATATGATTATATGTTCTAATATAGTGCATTCTCAATTTCAGAAAATGAAGTCCATTAACCCACTGAGCAGGCTTCTGGAGGTCAACCAATTGACCGGACCGAATTACTCGGATTGGATCCGTAATTTAGAGCTTGTGCTTTCGGCAGAGCGCATCAGCTATGTGCTCTCTGAAAGCAAACTTGAAAACCCTAAATCTAAGGAAGACAAAGCATATAATGACAAGTATGATGAAGATCATGTCTTGGCTAGGTGCTATATCTTGGGTTCTCTCTCCAATGTTCTTCAGAAGCAACATGTGGAGATGAGTACTTGCCAGGATATCATGCAGAATCTAAAGGATATGTTTGGTGACATTAACCGCACCCAGCGGTACAATGTTATGAAAGAACTCGTTCGCTGCAAGATGCAAGAAGGGACCTCGGTCCGCGAGCATGTACTCAAAATGTTTGGGTACTTGTCGGAGTTAGACACTCTGGGGGCGACGATGGATGCAGACATGCAATCCGATTTCATTCTGCTGTCATTGCACAAATCTTTCAATAACTTTGTGGTGTCATTCCACATGAATAAGCTGGAACTGACAAATGCTGGGCTTCTTGCTACATTAAAGTCTGCAGAAGACGCAATGAAGAAAGATGGTCCCACTGGCACTGCAATGGTTGCACAGGTCAAAGGGAAGCGCGGTCGGAAGCAAGGTTCTCGGAAGGGCCCGGCCCAGAAGAGAAAGAAGAAGGGACAAAGTGTTGCCTCATCTTCCAATGCATCCACTTTAATGGCGTCAAAGAAAACCGACGTCTGTCACCACTGCAAGAAGTCGGGGCACTGGAGGCGTAATTGCCCGGATTACCTGAAGTCGATCGACAAAGGTAAAGCCCCAGCAGGTATGAAATCTACATTTATCATTGAAACCAGCTTTCTCGTCGGACGAGAAGGAAGTTGGGTTGTTGATTCTGGTGCTTCTGTTCATGTATGCAATTTGTTGCATTTGTTTCAGGAAACTAGAAAGCTTGAAGAAGGGGAGATAGTCATCCAGATGGGATCTGATGCAAGTGTTGCAGCAGTCGCCGTCGGGACTTGTCGACTGTCATTATCTAGTGGTAGAGTCCTAGTACTTAAAGAGTGTCTTTATGTACCTGAAGTCAGAAGGAATTTAATACCTGTATCTAAGCTAGTTAGAAGTGGGTATTCATTCCTGTTCTGTAATAAATTAGTCATAAACCATTATGATAAATATATTGCAGATGGTATTTTGACTTCTGGAGGACTCTATGAATTGTGCATTGATAAATGTGTTATGAATGTTACAATCACTAATAAAAACCCTAAAAGATCCAGGGAGAATGAAAATCTCTCAAATGAGATTTGGCATCAAAGGCTTGGTCATTTGTCTGTTGATAAGATCAATAGATTAATTAAGGATGGACCTTTAGATTTTCTACAGGTTAAACCTTTGCCTACTTGCAAGAATTGCATTCAAGAAAAAATGACCAGGATGCCTTTTCGTAACAAGGTTACAAGATGTGAAGGTATTATTGACCTAATACATACTGATGTATGCGGTCCCTTCAGTACCGCGACCCGAAATGGATATCGATATTATTTGACGTTTATTGATGACCATTCGCGATACGGGTTTATCTTCCTATTACGTCATAAGTCTGAAACCTTTGAAAAGTTCAAAGAGTTTAAGGTTTTGGTTGAGAACCAAACCGATAGGAAGATTAAACGAATTCGATCTGATCGAGGTGGCGAGTACCTATCAGATGAATTTAAGGAATACCTTAAAAAGAATGGAATTATTTCCAATCTCACTCCTCCTGGAACCCCCCAACTTAATGGTGTTGCTGAAAGACGCAACAGAACCATCATGGATATGGTTCGTTCAATGATGAGCAAAGCACATTTACCACTTAATTTCTGGGGATATGCAGTAGAGACTGCAATATATACCCTGAATAAGATTCCTAGCAAATCTGTACCTAAGACTCCTCATGAGCTCTGGTATGGAACCAAAACTAGTGTTAATCACTTGAGGGTTTGGGGTTGCTTGGTCCATGCAAAGAATGTGGATGCAAGTAAGCTAGAATCTCGCTCTCGTGAGTGTTACTTCATAGGGTATGTTAGAGATGGTATTGGATACCAACTCTATGACCCTGAGACTCAGAAGGTTTTTGTTTCTAGAGATGTGAAGTTTCTGGAGAATGATTTCCTTAAGGGTCAAGATAAATATGAAGTAAAGGAACTCATTGAATCCCCTGAGGATTCTGAGCTTCCTGAACCAGAAACTAAAGAAGTAAATAAAGATGATACACCCATACCTCTTCGAAGGAGTTCGAGGGTGGTTGCACCACCTGAAAGGTATGGATTCCATGTGTCAGGAGAAACTGACAATGATCCTACTTCATTTGATGAAGCACTCGCGGATCATGACATGGATAGATGGATGCTAGCAATGAAGTCAGAAATTGACTCCATGCATAAGAATGGTGTATGGACCCTAGAGGATCCACCTAAAGGGGTAAAACCCATTGGGTGCAAATGGATCTTCAAGAGAAAGAGAGGACCTGATGGGAAAGTAGAGACTTTCAAGGCACGGCTCGTAGCCAAGGGCTACACACAGAGAGAAGGCATCGACTACGATGAGACATTCTCTCCTGTGGCTATGCTTAAATCCATCAGGGCATTGCTAGCTATAGCTGCATATCTTGACTACGACATCTGGCAGATGGACGTCAAGACAGCTTTCTTCAATGGATACCTCGAGGAGGATATCTACATGGAGCAGCCCTAGGGCTTCATAACTGAGGATGGCAAAGTATGCAAGCTGAAGAAATCCATCTATGGGCTCAAGCAAGCTTCTCGTAGCTGGAACATCAGATTTGACGAAACCATAAAGAGTTATGATTTTGTGCAAAATCCTGATGAACCTTGTGTGTACAAGAAGCTTAGTGGGAGCGCCATTGTATTCATAGTGCTTTATGTAGATGACATCCTTATCATTGGGAATGATACAGGGATGATGACCAGTGTAAAGATTTGGTTGTCCCATACCTTTGAGATGAAAGATCTTGGAGAAGCCTCTTACATCTTGGGTCTGAAGCTGTTCAGAAACCGAGAGAAGAGGATATTGGGATTGTCACAACATGGATACGTTAACAAGATTCTTGAACGATTCCGTATGGATAGTTCCAAGAAAGGATTCCTACCCTTAAGACATGGTATCCACCTGTCTAAAGGAATGGCTCCTCAAACTGTTGAGAAAAAGAAGGCCATGGCTGGATGTCCTTATGCATCAGCCGTAGGAAGCTTAATGTATGCCATGATGTGTACTAGGCCAGATATCTGCCATGCAGTGGGAGTGGTAAGTCATTACCAATCCTGCTATAGAGAACAACACTGGAATGCAGTAAAGAACATATTCAAATATCTAAGACGGACGCAAGATTACATCTTGGTCTATAGAGATGGTGATCTCCAAGTCTTGGGATATACAGATTCTGACTTCCAATCGGATATTGATGATCGAAAGTCGACATCAGGGTTCGTGTTCCTGTTGAACGGTGGTGCTGTGAGCTGGAGAAGCAAGAAGCAGGACACTACAGCAGATTCAACAACAGAAGCCGAATACATTGCCGCATCGGATGCTGCAAAGGAGGCGGTGTGGTTGCGCAAGTTCGTCCAGGAGCTTGGCGTAGTTTCCTCTGATACTCCCATCCCGCTACTCTGTGATAACACGGGAGCCATTGCCAAGGCGAAGGAACCCAGATGGCATCAGAAGAGCAAGCACGTAGAAAGGAAATACCACATCATTCGGGAGATTCAAAAGTGTGGTGACATCATCATCACTAAGGTGGCCTCCGCCGACAACGTTGCTGATCCTCTTACCAAACCTCTGACACAGAAGATTTTTGACCAGCATGTAATGAGTATGGGTTTAAGGCTTGTTCCTGAATGGTTCTGAGGGCTAGTGGGAGATTGTTAGCAATGTGAGCCCGAGGCGAACCATTCCTACAATAAATGTTATTGTAATAAATGATTTATCAATAAAAGTTATTGATGTTTTGTTTCACTCCCTTTCTGATATTGAATGAATGAATGCACTATAAGGTCCCTCTGTACAATAAGGGTTATGTACCATGGCCAACTTGATAATCATATAGCTGTTGATTCAATGACTGAATTATAGAGGCTGATGCTTGGATGAATATCTAAGGAGTTAGATAGAGGACTCATCAAGAATCATCAATGATTGACAAGTAGTGATCTCCAGTCTGAGTGGGAGATGGCAATCCCATCTCAATAGATTGATATCTGATCGACCTCTTGATGCAGGTCCTCTGCATAGGAATGTTGATTCGGAGGTATCAGATTAGTTGAGTCAATGAGTTGACTTAATGAGAAAAGATAACCAAAGACCTATGATGAATACTGTCACATCACAGGCAAACATCCTCTGACCAGAGACAGATATATTACTATATGTCTGAGCATGTACATTTGGCATACCAATAGGTTGATGACCTAATCAAGGTCTATACACCAGCGAGCTGGTGTGCATGTAAGGGCATATGAGTAATATGATCTCTCAAAGGGATCATACAGGTTCACTTATGAACCGGGAGACATGAGCTCACTCATGAGGTATTGGGATTGACCAAATTCCATGCATGGTCATCATGCTTTAGAAGCATGATATGAATTTGAAGGTAAGATAATATGCTTTGTGAAAGCATATGTTCTGTACCATATCCCAAGGACCAAGATTGAGAAACTTAATGATCAGACTATGAAGATGACAGTGTAAAATTGATCTTTATCTTCATGATGATCAAGAGTCTTCCAGTATGCAGGATGTGCAGGTATTGGGAATACCTGAAGGGTGATTTGATCATAAACGATTGTATAACCATGACGCTTCCATTCCGAGGGAGTGATGAAACAGGTCTGGATTTTAGTGACTCCTCTCATTAGAGAAGTGACCTAATCTTAGTCCATTTACTGGACATTGATCTGAATGAGATTCAGATGCAATGAGAAGATTAGGTTTACGGTCTTGATTTAATCAAGCATCTATGAGAGGTCCATGGGATCTGGATTTGAGATATGATCTCAATATCCAAGTCATTATACTGGAACAATACAATCGCCCTGTCCTTATCTCCAAGTATCTGAGGAGAAATAGCATTGTTCTTAAATGGTTTAAGAGCAATTCCATAAGATCTAAGCAAAGAGAAGTTGATAATTAAATGTGATTTAATTATCATGATGTATGAGGAATTATCCAATATAATTAAATGTGATTTAATTATTATGGATAAGAATAATGTGGATAGTAATATCCAATTATTCCTAATATATTATAAATGTGATTTATAATGTATTAGAGAGAGCTAAATATAATTTATATTAGTAGATTAACTATTAATGTGTATTGGATACACATTGTTTAATTAATTGAAAATGTAAATTACATTTTGTTTTGGGTTGTGAATTTGATTCACAATATTCCAATGTCAAGATTGCAATATTCCAAAAATTAATTGAGAATTATTTTGGAGAATTAAAATGCCAACAAATTGTTGTTGGAAAATAAGTAGAGAGAAAATTAAGGAGATGTGCAATCTCATGAGAATCATGAGATTGCACTCCTCATTAGGAATGAGGGGGGGCACCCAATTCCCTTGGGAAATTGGTGGCCGTCCCCTCTTCCAAATAAGGAGAGTATCTCCTTTGCTTTCTCTCTCCTTATTTGATTGATTTAGATTTGGTATTAATATTTATTTGATTTATCAAATATATTTTTATCAAATTAAATCACAAGTTGTTGGTTTTTACCAACAACAATCTTGACCATTGGATTGACATAAATCAATCTCAACCATTGATTTTATGTGACACATGGATTGAGATCCATGGATCCCAAAACCCTATAAATAGAGAGGCATACTTGGCTCTCTCTTTACACATGCTATTGTAGCAAAACTCTCTCTCTCTTTCTCTCATACTCGACATCCCTCTCTCCCCCTTCTTCTTGGTGGTCGTCCACCTTGGTGGAGAGAATCGTCGTCGCCCGCGCCCTCGTACTACCGCTTCGACGCTCTGCGGTTCTCCGTCTACTTCGAGTGCTTCGCCTGCGAAGGAGACGTTCGATCTTGTGCGACGAGATCAGGAGCAACCGCGCTTGGATCAACTTCTTGGATTGCGAGGACACCGCGGTTCATCCCCCCGCTCGCAAGCGATCTCTCTGACGATCGGACTTGAGACAGGAGGTCTCTTCTCTTAGAGACTCGATCAACCATGCTTCAAGAGGTATTGCATTATACTTGTTGTGGTTATAGATGAAATGATCCGAGAATGGTTCTTGGATCATGTGGTTTCATCGAATAAAATTTTTTAAATTCTGCTGCACCGAACAACTAGTACGACTAGTCGTTCTTCGTCGTATCCGATACGACGCTCACGCTTCCGTGATGCGCTTGAGGATCTCTCCATATCCTTCAGAAAAGAACTCTAATGGCTATTCATCTGGATGCTCAAGTGAACCGACACCTTTCACAAAGAAATAAAAAGAGAGTCACCTTTGACCTTTCGGAAGAGGAATCAGCTGATGATCCCTCATCAGGTCCGGAAAAGATAGTCTACATGAGTGAAGTCTGTTCGACAGCTCTAAATCCATATCTTTGCAAGGATCCAAAATTCGATTCTCGTTGGACAACTCTCGTTCCTAACTACTATTCATCCAAAGCTGATGCTCCTGCCCTCTTCAAGTACACTGGAATTATTTCGTATGAGCTGACTGAGACCGGTGCTTCTGAGTATTCATCTGAGGACAAACCGCCTGATCCCAAGAAGGAACGAATTCAGAGAAAACAATTGAAGAAACAAAAAGACCAGAATATTTGGAGTATGTCCTCTTTCGAATACTACTCCTCTGAGGATAATTCCGATGATGGATATCTTTCATCTGACTCAAACACTTCATCCACTATCCATCATAATTTTTCTGAGGATGACACTGATAATAGTTGAGAATCATATGCTTCATCTCCGACTCATTATTCTGATCTCTCATATCAGGCTCACAAGAAGATCAGCTGAAAACCACCTTAATCATCGACTACCCACCCTCCCTCCCGACCACATCGGTCTCCTTGTACAGCTTCTTCCTCTACTTACGCCAAGTCTTAAGTATAGGGGAGGATCGATGCCATTTGTGAATACCATCCTTCTCCTATCTCCCAATCGCCTCACTTCCACCCTTCTTCTATACTTAGGCTGACCAGAGCTTAAGTATAGGGGGAACATGATGCCCATCTGTATATACTCTCCTTATTGACATATCCCGACTGCCTCATTTTTTTCGCTCTTCTTCTATACTTAGACTGTTCACAGCCTAAGTATAGGGGGGGCGTTCCGATCCATCTTTTTCTTTTTCTTTTTTACTCTCTTACGCTTAGCCCGAGTTATGTCTTCTTTACGCTACTTGTGCTCTGAGGACACAACACTCGCTAAGTATAGGGGGGTCTATGTATATACTTCGTATATATTTTACCCATATCTTGTACTTTCGCGGAAGTATATATGTATTTACGGGTGGGTAATTAACTTGAAAAAAAAGAAGAAAAGAAAAGAAAAGAAAAAGAAAAAGAGTTTTGCTACAAAAACTTACTATGCCCATTTTTTTTTGAAAAAATGGCTTCTTATTCATTTTTGCACTGAAAAAAATCAAAAAATTCACAAAAAATTTGTGTCTGCATTTCACACACATGCACCTCATCCAGCATCGCATTCATTTTCATATGTGAAAAGTCATTGGGTTCTAAATCGAGTTGTGAGCAGAAACCGAGAGGTCTGGACTTGACCTTAATCCATCTAATTTTCAGAGGAACTTCACCGAGAAATAGAATTTTAAGAGCTTCAGATCTTTGACTTAATTCTTTAAGTTCCACATGACAATGTGCAACATTTGACTCTTAGTGTCTAACCTGGTCTCTTCATTCTGGGTACAACTCTAGAATAGGGAATTATTGTGTACTCTCGTACTATGCACTTAGCTCAACTCAGACGGGATGTTGGAAGATTGTGTGAGTTTCTTTTCTGGTAGCATGGAAATCTAAAGATCGGAGTACGGGTTGAAATAAAGCTTCGGAAAAGGGATGGACGGTTGGGCACAATTTATTCTAAGATCCCAAAAAATGTACGGAAACAAAAAGATTCTATATCCGTAGGGGCACAACAAGATCCAAGCAGAACCACCAAAAATTCCAAATACAAAGAAGCATTCTACCAAATAGATATCTGACCAAAAAGGTCCAGGCTTCAAGAAAACCTACAGATCTTGGTGGATACTCGGCTACACTGGCCAGCTTCACAAGGAGAGGTGACTACACTGGCCACCCTCCAGTTCTTTTCCCCTTCTTCTATCTTCTCCCCCCATTTCGATTGTGAACACAGCGTGACAGACCTTAGAAGAAAATACCTGACTCCCCGAGGACGAGTTACTGGAGAGGAGAGGAGCATGGTAGTCCGACATTCTAGATGGGAAGAGCTAAAACCTTTCACACACATGAGTCGGTTGTTCAATTTTCATAGGATATACTTTGGGAAGAGGTCTAAGATGACTTCTTAGCCGAAACTGTATCAATGATGTGTAGAACTTGAGGGCTGTTGATTTTAAAATTCTAAGTCTCACAGAAGTTCCGCCACACTAATAATCCAAAGGTCGAGTCTTGTTTTATTTTCACCTTCAGCTCATGGTCTTGGTATGGAACCCAATCTCATTTCACCTCATGGCATTTCTTTTTGATGCTCAGGGACGAGCATGGTTTAAGTATAGGGGGATGATGAATCTCGGATTCATCACTCTAAATCTCATTTATTAAGCTCAAATCCCTCAAAATCATCAGCATTTTTGCATTTATTCTGCATAATTAGCATTCATGCATGTTTTAATAAGAATTGCATTTTAGCACTAATTTCTACACAAAATAAGAAGCCAAAAATCCAAGCCAAAAATTGACCTGTAAATGGCCTAACTTCCCATTATTTTTAACTCATTCATGCTAACTCCGAATGATCCAAAACCACCTCCACTATGTATATATCACTAACAAGAATAAATGAAAAATAAAAAAATCATTAACCTAAATAAGTGGACCAAAAACCCAAACCCTAGTTTCAGGATTTCCGGACTAAAAGCCCCATATCTTCCCCATTCAGTATCTGTTTTGATCCTACTCACTTTTGAACTAATGTACATTCAATTACCTTCAAAACAAGACCAAATTCAAGTGAATCAGAGCTCATATGTGAAAGTTGGGTTTTGGGCCTCTTTTGTACATTGTGTATTTTTAGCTGTTTTTGACCTGATATTTTATGTACATATTTTCTTAATTAATAAAAATCAAAAAAATAGATTAATGTTTAATTATTTACCTTTGATTTACCATATTTTTTCCGGATTTTTATCTGGTTTAAAAATGACAAAGAAATTACAAAACCCAAAAATCACAGTATTCTATGTACATGGGATACCCCAAAAATATCACTTTGTGCATTTGATAGATTTTGCTTTTGATATCTTTTTGAAAGTTATAGATCTCATCTAGACGAGCAATTTTCATGAAGAAACTTTTTTGATTTGAGGTCGTTTACTATTTATTTTTGATTTTACAAAGTATTTATATTTTGAATTTTATGGAGCTGACACGTAGCAGCTCCTAGAGCCGCCACGTGTCAGCCATTTTTCGCATTTATTTATTCTTTTTTTTATAAAAAAATTAAAACCCCCGCACGTGTTGCGCACGTGCCTCCTGTGCGCGTGCCCAGCACGTGCCTCGCCTTTCTTCCTTTATCCGCCACGTGGCACGATCCAGCCGTCCGATCATGGCCGATCGAACGACCGCTGTGTGTCTTCAACCTCCCGTGCCCCCTTTCCCAAACAAGCGGCCGCCGCTGCCCCCGCAATCCTCGCAAACCATTGCCCCTGTGATCTCCGCCAACAACCTCCTCCGCAATCACCGCAACCGACCCCGGTCATCTCCGATTCCCTTCCTTCGTTTCCATCTCTATCCACCCTCGCCACCAATTTAAGCAACGTACCAACGCAAGAGGGACCTCATGCCAGAGGTGACAGCTACTGGCAACTCCCTTGAGCTTGCGGCGAGATCCGAGGGCTTCCCTGCCCTCGTTGCAGCGTGCCCCTCCGCCGCGAACTGCCCAGCTCCGGTCCTCCTCCGTTGAGCCAACGACGACAACGTTCATCTGCAACAACTTCGCCATCGACGTGCTCCTCCGACAGACATCGACCACGCCTCAACTTCAACTGCCATCAACACCATGCCTCAACTCCGACCTCGCCCCCAATGTCAACATCTTCATCTTCATCGACCAACGTCTACCACGACTCCATCCACGACTCCGCTGTCCCCGCCGTCTTCTTCGACAACCACAGCAGCACCTCCACCGCCTTGGCTGGGCGGCACCTCATCACGATCAACACAAGCTCGCCTCCTCCGCTCAGCCCCTCCGTCGGACCGCCTCCACTACTCCAATCGCCTCTCGCCACCGGGCGTCAAACGGCTCCATCTGAGCGACCACCAACCACCAGCAGCTCGCCTCTCGCTGGAGGCCCGCCTCAATCGCTGCCCCATCGCCTCTCGCCACCGGGCGTGAGGCCCGAGGACTCCCAAGTGCGGAGCACGTGCGGAGGGAACTACGTCTGCACAACATCAGCAGCACCCGGGGGCACGTGCCTTGCATGTGCCTTTTGGGCAATTTACAAAGAGCCCCCTTGACATCCTCCTTTCTACGCACGAGTTCCGCCGACCCAGGGGTCACGTGCACTGCACGTGACTTGTGGAAATTTTGCTGAAGAGCCCCTTGTTATCGGTAATTTAAAATAGGTCCCCCCTGCATTATATTTATTTATTTATTATAATTATACCCATGTGTTCCTCATTACTTTTAGACCTCTACATGACTTCATTTTATTATCCAAAAATAGCATGATGTTTGTCATTTAATTCTCTAGACTTTAACATATTGTGGACATTTTTGTGATCGAGGGTTAATTAAAATTAATTGTTTTGTGGAAATTTGCATATTTTGCCCATTTCTTGCTCTGAAATTCATATTTGATTAATCGTTGGTCTAAAAATTCCCGAAAATTTATATAATGGAGAGTTAATTGTGCTTGATATTGTGCCCAAAAAGATTTGCATTTGCATGCATAGATTGTCTTGTAAGTATCATTTTGTATATTTCAGTATTTGATTTTTAATAGGTATTAAATCCAACATTTTCAATGTTTGGGATTTTTTTGAGATCCATCACCTAGTGATAGATCTTAAATAATTTTATCCGCTGAAAATAATAGGTTTAATATTTATTATAATTAAAGATTAAAATTCCCTTTGTTTACATTTAAAAATTCATAAAAAAATCATATCGCATCCAAAAATTCCAAAAATATTACAGTGCATCCATTTCATCATATTTTGCATAGTGGCCAAGTTTCATATTTTTCGAACATAGTTTGAATGACTTTTACTTTTTAGTCCCTAAAATAGACTGAAATTGCATCTTACATCCTTTATTGCATTTAAAAACTCCAAAAAAAAGACTGCCTCGAAAACTGTGCAAAATTTTGATAGACATAATTCTAGGTTGTTCCTTTGCCTCCTTGTGTTCGACCTTGGGACTTGCCCAAGTAAAATAAACATAAAACCGTATTGATTATAAATGATAAATATTTTGTGTGGTTATTTTCTTGACCGATTCCGATTGCCGCCTACAACGAAATGACAAATCATATCATCTTTTTTTAGCACGAACAAATTACAACACATCTTTAACGCTGCGATTTCGGACTCGTCAGATGGTGCCATAGAGGGTGTCGGAGCGCAGCCTCCTCTGGTGGCCCGCGGCTGAGGACAAATAGCAGATGTCGTCCGATCATCTAGATCGGACGACCAAGATGAAGACACGTGGCGACACGAGCCTCCTTCTGCATCTATCGGCTCGGGTACACCAAACCTCGCTCCGCGCCTCCATATGTGCCACGTGTCCCGAACCAGAGACGCCTCCCGAGCCTAGGCCCCTCACGTGCACCCTACGTGAGGGCCTAGGTAATATGTATGAAAGACCCAGGAACTTTTGATATTTGTAGATTGGTCCCCATGCACGTGCCTTACATGCATGCTTGGGTATTTTACAAGGAGACACTCGCATCTTTTGGAATTTGCAGAAATGCCCCTACGTGCATCGAGAATTTGCGTAGGGCCCCAGGCAGTTTTGAAAATTACATATAGGTCCCTCAAGGGACCTATTTGCAATATTTATCTTTTTTATTTCTTGCATTTTATTTACAATTATGCCCCTGCATTGTTTTCTTCATAACTTGAGCATCGTAGGTCCAAATTGCATGATTTTAGTGTCGTTTTGATCCTTCTTTCTTCATCTACATAATGGCATGTTTAACATTCTCATCTGCCACCATTTTAAATGAAGTTAATTTTTTGTTAGATGACGAACTTGCTCTACTTGTCCTCTCCTTGAATTGATGACTGTCCTTCATATTGTGCTCAAAATGACCCTAATTTCAATTCATATTCTGTTGTTCATTTTAAGTGATCTTTTTAGGGCATCTTTGTAAATCTTTATTCTGCTTGTAGTTAATCTTTGCATTTTCTCTCTCACATCATTTTAATTGCATAAAAATCAACTAAAAATGCATGCCTCATATATTGCATTGTAAGTTGCATAATGCATCTCTTGCATCTGCATAAAGGCATGTAATCAAGAAATAATTTACACTTGATCTTAATTGATCAAAATTTAATGAATAGATAGAGTAGTTCGTGTCCCTATGTTCGACCTTGGTAGACTTGCCAAGTATAAATATTCCATAACATTCAAAGATTGTGTTTTTTGATCAACTGAAATTTACCTCCTATACTACAATTCATCATTATTATAGAGGCGGATTTTGCATTCATCAGTATGCTGGCTTGGTTTAGTAATTAGTGTCTGCATGTCATGGAAATACACACTCCCAGCATAATTCGAGTGTACACGCCGGATCCGTTTTTGAGGAAAGAGAGAGTAAGTCAAGTTGTACTCTAATTATACATAATAATGCATACTTGTAAGGAAGTATATATACTATATAGTAATATCAAGCGAACCCTAATTGTTGTATTGGTTGATTGAATTGGATTGATAATTAATTTAATATGATTAAATTAATAAGATCTAATTAAAATAAATACTCTAGTATAAATATAATTGTATTTTTCTGAAAAATTTAATTATGTGAATATGATTTATAATAATTAATTAAAATTTGAAAATGATATGGAGGATCACATAAGTGACATCTATGATCTCCCATCAAGATGAAGGGTTCCATAGCCATGGAGTGTATGCAGGATACTCCTGTCCGAAGTGACAACTTCTGCATACAAATGCACATGGATCAGACTCTTTGCTTTTCAAAAGAGTAAGGTCGTATGCGTAGTAACCCCAATATCGATTCTTCATATTATTAGGGTGATATTAGATTGCACATAGTGAGTTATAATCCTGTTGATAGTTACTTCAATTAATGATGGGTCAACACCGCCTTAGGGATGGTGGGCACGGGTATTAAAGGCAGGATTGGAAATGCAAGTTGGACATACAAGGCATAATTTGTTCCTGCTTCTTTTTATCCTAGTTACAATTTCTCATATTATTGGGATGTAATAAAGGTAAAAAGGAGACACCAGTTCTTGTAGTGATCTCATATTATTGACATGCGGTCCAACTTCATTCTGCTCTGTCCCTAAGTCTTTCGCTAATTATGTGGTATTGTACCACATGAATAAATTGACATTGTCTAACGTTGAACTCATAGCTTCATTAAAGTCTGTAGAAGATATAATAAAGAAAGAGAAACCCTCTGACAGTGAAGTGGTTGCAAAGGTCAAAGGGAAGCGCGGTCGAAAGCAAGGGTCTCGAAAGGATCCAGCCCAAAAGAAGAAGAAGAAGAGTCAAGTTGTTGGCTCATCTTTTAGTGCTTCCACACTAATGGCATCGAAGAAGACTGGTGTCTGTAATCACTACGAGAAACCAGTGCATTAGAAGCATAACTATTCAAAGTACCTTAAATCATCAGAGAAAGGTAAAGTCCCAACAGGTGTAAATTCTACTTTCATCATTGAAACCAATTTTCTCGTAGGATAAGAAGGTAGTTGGATCACCGTTTCAGGTGCTTCCATTCATGTATGCAATTTATTATGCCTATTTCAAGAAAATAGGAATCTTGTTGAAGGGGAGATAGTCATCTAGGTGGGATTTGATGCAACTGTTGAAGCAGTCGTCATCGGGACATGCAGACTATCATTATCTAGTGAAGAGTCCTAGTACTTAAAGAGTGTCTTTATGTTCCAGATGTTAGAAGGAACTTAATATCTGTATCTAAGTTAGTTAGAAATGGATATTCATTTCTATTCTGTAATAAACTTATCATAAGTTGTTATGATAAATATTTTACGGATGGTTTTCTAACTTCTGGTGGATTCGATGAATTGTGCATTAATGAGAATGTCATGAATGTTGCTACCACTGTTAAAAACCTAAAAAGAATCAGAGAGGATGGAAATCATTCTATCATGATTTGACATCAAAGGCTTGATCATTTTTATGTTGATAGGATCAATAGTTTGATATGATTATTAGATTGATAAAGGATGGACCCTTAAATTTTCTATAGGTCCAAACTTTACCTATTTGCGAACATTGTATTTGAGGTAAAATGACTAGTACATTTTTCCGTAAAAAGGTTGCAAGATGTGAAGGTATTCTTGTCCTAATACATACTGATATATATATGGTACATTTAGTACCGTGACTCGAAATGGATATCAATATTATTTGACGTTTATTGATGATCATTCATGATAGGGTTTATCTTCCTAATACGTCATAAATCTGAAACTTTTGAAAGGTTTAAAGAGTTCATAGCTTTGGTTGAGAACAAAACTGATAAGAAGATTAAACAGATTCGATCTGATCAAAGCAACGAGTACCTCTCAGATGAATTCAAGGAATACCCCAAAGAGAGAGGAATTGTCTCCAATCTCACTCCTCTTGGAACTCCTTACAATAAGACCATCATGGACATGGTATATACAATGATGAGTAAAGGATATTTACCTCTTAGTTTATGGGGATATGCAGTAGAAACTGTAATATATATCCTAAAAAAGATTCCTAGCAAATCTGTACCTAAATCTCCTCACGTGCTTTGGTATGGAACCAAACCCAATGTTAGACACTTAAGGATTTGGGGTTGTTTGGTCCATGCGAAGAATGTGGATGCAAGTAAGCTAGAATATTGCACTCATGAGCGATACCTAATTGGGTATGTAAAGAATGGTATTGGATACCAACTTTATAATCCTGAGACTCAGAAGGTATTCGTCTCTAGAGATGTAAAAATTTATGGAGGATGACTTTCTTAAGAGTCAAGATAAAAAATGAAGTGAAGGAATTCAGTAAATCCCCTATGGATACTGAGCTTTCTGAACTAGATGCTTAAGAAGTAAATGAAGATGTAACACATATACCTCTTCAAAGGAGTTCGAGGTTCGTTGCCCATCTGAAAGGTACGGATTCCATGTGTCAGGTGAAACTGACAATGATCCAGCTTCATTTGATGAAGCACTCGCGGATCATGACATGGATAGATGGATGCCATCAATGAAGTCTGAAATAGACTCCATGCATAAGAACGGTGTATGGAAAATAGAGGATCCACCTAGAGCGGTAAACCATTGGGTGTAAATGGATCTTCAAGAGAAAAAGGGGACATGATGGGAAGGTAGAGACCTTCAAAGAATGACTCGTAGCCAAGGGAAACACACAAAGAGAAGGCATCGACTATGATGAGACATTCTCTCCTGTGGCTATGCTTAAGTCCATCAGGGTACCCCTATATATAGTTGATATCTTGATTATGACAGATGGTAGATGGACATCAAGACATCTTTTCTCAATGGATACCTTGAGGAGGATATCTATATGGAGCAGCCCAAGGGCTACATAACCGTGAGGGCAAAGTATGCAAGATGAAGGAATCCATCTATAGACTCAAACAAGCTTCTCGTAGCTGGAACATTTGATTCAACGAAACCATAAAGAGTTATGATTTTGTTCAGAATCCGGATGAACCGTGTGTGTACAAGAAGCTTAGTGGGAGCGTCATCGTGTTCATCGTGCTTTATGTAGATGGCATCCTTAACATTAGGGAAGATATAAGAATGATGACCAGTGTTAAGATTTGGTTATTTCATACCTTCGAGAAGAAAGATCAGAGAGAAGCCTCTTATATCTTGGGTCTAAAGCTGTTCAGAACAAAGAAAAGAAGATATCGGGATTGTGACAACCTGGACACATTAAGAAGATCTTGGAGTGTTTCCATATGGACAACTCCAAGAAAGTCTTCATTCCCTTAAGACATAGCATTCACTTATCTAAAGGGATGGCTCCTCAAAGTGTTGAGGATAAGAAAGCCATAGCTGGATGCCCATATGCATCAGTTGTAGGAAGCTTAGTGTACGCCATGATGTGCACAAGACCAGATATCTGCCATGCAGTTGGAGTGGTAAGTCATTGCCAATCCGACTATGGAGAGAAACACTGGAATACAGTGAAGAACATCTTCACGTATCTAAGATGGATGCAAGATTACATCTTCGTATATTGAGATGGTGATCTCCAAGTCTTAGGATACATATATTCCAGAATTCCAGGTGACCACCCACCCCCTCATTAGGAAGGAGCTTGCCTCCTCTCATAATCCTTTAATGTATCTTGATTTGATTAAATTAATATATATATTTATGATTATTAAATAAAATAAATAAATTAATTGTTGTTGTATTTTTTACAATAAAATCATGGTCGTTGAAAAAAATACAAATCAATCTCAACCATTAGTTTTGTGTTGTCCATGGATTGAGATCCATGGACCCCCAAAATATTATAAAGAAGAGGTAAATCTGGCTCTTCTTTTACAAAAAAAATTCACAAGCTATCTCGCTCTCTCATCATCATATATGCCTCTCTCTCTCTCCAAGTGGCCATCCAATTTGTTACCTAGAGATGACTGCCATCATCGCTATGCCGTCATGCCGTCACTTCGACCGCTCGTGGATCTTCGTCTTCCTCGGTACTTCTAGTATGTGAAGAAGACTTCGGATTTCGTGTGATGAAATCAAGAGATCCATTGCTTGGATTCACATCTTGGATTACGAGGACGTATTTCATCAACGCGCTCGCAAGCGTGTCCTCCGTTAGGTCAGACTTGAGACAGGTGGTCTCTAGCTTTAGAGGCTTCAATCACAACCATGCTCTGATAGGTATTCCTATATCTTCTATGTGGTTTGGATGAAATGATTCGAGAAGTGTTCTTAAATCATGTGGTTTCATCCCTTAAATGATTTAAATTCTGCTGCCCTGAGAAAATAGTGCAACTAGTCGCTCCCGATCGTATATGATGCGATCTTCACGTTTCCTTGATGCGCTTAAGGTTTTTCTCCACAACCTTCAGATGAAACCACATGATATGAGAAAACTTCTCAATTTTTTTCATCAAGATCACAAATGAGACAAAGGATTACCTCTTGAAGTGTGATTACCATCGCGTGTCTCTAAACGAAGAGACCTTCTGTCTCAAGTCTGATTCGATGAAGGATGCACTTATGGGCACGCGGATGAGATGCGTGCTTCCCACAATCCGAGTTGATGATGCGAGCGTAGAGTCTGCTGATTTCGTCTCATGAAATCGGTAGCCTTCCTTATGAGCAAGACACACCGAAGATGGCAGAGATCCTACGAGCAGTCGATCCGGCAGCATAACGGTGATGCAACGATAGTGATGCTCTCTAGGTCAATATGGTGGATGGCTACAATATTGGGAGAGTGAGAGCGACACCTTGGATGTGTATGAGAATAGAGAGAGTTGTTGCTCTTGCAATTGTTATTGTAAAGAAAGAGATAGATCTAGCCTTTCTTTTTATAACAAATTGGATGTCCATGGATCTCAATCCATGTGCACATAATAATCAATGGTGTATATTATTTTGTATTTTCAATCAATGGCCATTATTTTTTTTGCATAAATTAACAACAAATAATCAATTTAAAATAAATTAAATATATTGAATACTCATCAATATAATTTAGTTTGAACTAAATCAATCAATATGTTGAATGAATGGAAGGAGAGCAAGCCTCCTTCCTTTCATAGAGTGTATGGCCACATTGAAATAAGACTCAATGCGACAACCCACCCTCTATGTATGGAAGGTGGCTCTCTCATTCCAATTTTGTGAGATCTCATATCTAAACAAAATATTCCACATGTGCAACACATTTTATTGCATAATTATACACCAAAATAATTCCAAATTATTTTGTGATAATTTCAATCATGCCATTGGTGAATACACATTCATTCACCTTTATTCTCTTATTTTGTCTTTAAATCCCTAGATGAATACATATAAATACATCTAACTTGTAAAAATTACTGACTGTCATCGGTAAAAAGTACATAAATACATGTATCTAAATACAAAATAAATGAATATAGAAAAGAAAATAAAAGAAAAAGAAAGGAAGCATTTTTAGATATTGACTGACCCTAAACCTCAAGACTAGGTCAATACTAATGTGGTGGACAAGGAATAAAGTAGAGGGAGATAAGAGTCAAATACTGTGTATAAAACCATAATGTTCATTTTTCAGATAAGTCATTTTTTGTCCATTTTATTTTAATATTATGCACTTCAAATAATAAAATGATCTACAAGAAACTTGTACATAACAATATATAAAAAATAAACAAATAATTGCACATAAAAATAATGCATAATGTCGTAAATAGAACTTCAGAGACATATATATTCTTCATCTAAAGTCAAAATTGACCAAACTCACCTTTATTATTCTTGAAATTAAATTATCTATTTAATGAAGTTTGTTTCATGAAAAATGGAGTTAAGATAAAAAAGCTACCTTTCTGGGGTCTTATCATACTATATACATGATTAATTTATTCATTTAATTTATTTTTTATAGATTTACCTTTATCATATTTTTAAATACTTGTAAATATTATTTCAAACATATTTAAAATTTAAACATAAAACAAAACCATTAAAATACATTAAAATATATAAGTATATTATACCTTACTATAAATAACTATATTTATTTAAGTATATAAATAAAGTCATAAAAAACCCATAAAATATTTAAATATATTTTTTTAATTATACTATGTATATAATATGGTAAAATAAAAAATTAATAAATAAAAAGAAAACACACAAAACATATGTAAATATACCTATAAGTATACTTGTAAAATTGACACCTAATAAATAAGGTTGTAAAAATAAATAAAAATAACCATAATAGTACATAAAATAAAAAACATTTTTCATGTTTTGAGTTTTAATTAATAAAATTATTTATTTTTATTATTGATTTAATAAGGCATTTTCCTTGTTTTATTCTCATTCGGTCTGATGTGGACCAATGAGGTGGGGTCTTCTGTTGACCTCAAGTCAACTTCTACTCCTGGAGACTTGTTCCTATCAGACTCGTTGCCTCCCTCTTTTCCTTCCTTTTCTCGCATAATATAATGATCAAAATGCCTTGAGTTCTGAATGAAAATTATCGATTAAAGATACATGATTTATGCCCTAAATTAATATCCTATCGATCTTCATCGATCCAAGTGAAATCCTCTTCGCAAGTTGACCTCTCACCTTTACTATAAAGCTTCTTCTCTGAGCTTCATTTTGACTTTAATCCCTCTGAACTACATCGTAACCCCTTAAGAACCAATCCAGGAGTGTGTTATTCATAACAAGAAGAGCCCCCATCAATTCCAAGGCAAGGAGAAGTGCTTGTGAGGTAGGTCAAATCCATCTCCGACGAAGCTCCACCGTGAGGTCCTGCCCCATGTTCCTTTGTCAGGTGAGGCTCATTTCTCATCCATTTACCTTCGCTTTTTGATCCTTAGTGTATCTTAGTTATCAATTTTCCTTGATTTTATCTTAAATCGAAAATCTCCAAAAAAAATCGTACCTTGGAGCTCTTGAGCTCCAAGTCCTTGTTTATATGTATACCTTGTTGTGACGCTCCGCTTTTTACCTCATCTCCATCCCCAACCATTTCTCCACCTAATCCACACCCAATCCCCTCTAATTCTGCATATATCAAAGCAATCTGTTCTCATCCATCATGCATGCTAAAGACCGCCCATTCCATACCATTTTCATCCTGCTTTACCTAACATTCGATCGAGGGAGTTCCCCTTCGAGCCGCGAAGCTTTCGTGTAGGTTGGAGCAGGAAGAAGACCTCATTTAGAAGTATTTGGAGCCTTGAACTTGCTCCATGTGCCACTTTGCCCCCTTGACCTCCTAGTCCCCAACGTTGGGACCTGTACTTTTTTGATACCTTAAGGAGTTGCACAAGGCTGCCGAGAATCTATCGCACCATCTTGCTGTGTGTGAGGTTGTGTAGAGATGGAGATGCATCGATTCGAAGCTCTCCAACTTCTAGTTGACCGTCTGTTCTTCCAAGCACCTCGAGGGTTATTTGGTTAAGAACTTTGATCAAGAGCAGCAATAGCCGTTCATCTATGGAGGGCATCAACCGTTAGATCATGTTCAGAAGCTAATCACACCCATTCATTTGTGAAGGGGTATCGTCTATTTTTAGTCATCGATCCTCATAAGTGGCGCGCACATAGTCATCCATTAACGTGCACTTTGGGCGTATTTTGCGCTACACACCCTAGTGTTTTGTTATTTATATTTCGTAATCAATCATTCAGTGATGGTTAAAAAATTGGTTTAAGATTTGTATGTGAACCCTTGGGCTTTGTGGAAATTGCTTTGAGGTCCTTGTTAGGTCACCACAAGTGGCGATCCACGTAAGGGCCTAGCATTTTGCAAGGACCCCCTCCCGGGTTCTCTTATTTGTTTTAGTCAGTATTTCATAATTATAGTGTAATATTTAGGTAAAAATTGCATGCTAGATCTTGAGATTTATTATTTTGCAGATATACCATCTAGTTGGGTATTATATTGAGTTTATTGTTGAAGTTTGCTTGTATGCCCCTAGATAATGTTGCAATGTTAACTTTTGCATGAATGTTTCTCTAAATTTGCTCTTAGGTCCATGTATATTTTTATCTTAATTACTTAATTAATTGCTTAGATTAATCTTAACATCATAGGAAAACTAGGATAAATACCTTATTATATATTGTTTCACATATAATTATTCTAAGGTATTTAGACATATTTCCCTATTAAAAAATCAAAACAACTCATTTTGCACTATTTTGACTTCTGAAAATTATAAAAATTTAAAAACATCCCCAAAAATCTCCCCAAAAATATATTACTATACTTTGCAGTGTTCTAATATATATATCGAAAAATCACAATGATTACAAAAACAAAACCTTAAGAATTGCAAAATAGTGACAATTTCATAAAAATTATAAAAAAAATCTTTAAAAATCCAAAAATATTGTTTTAAATTTATAAAATTTCTTTATATTATCTAGTTTTTAGGAAAATTGATTTTTAGCCCTATCTTATCTGTTAGGTATTTATTAGACCCATTTCAATTTCCTGATTTCTGTTTTGCATTGTTTTGTGTTTCTTTATTATTAAAAATCCGTAAAAATTCATCAAAAAGCATCAAAATAGAGAAAAATCTAAAAAGCATAAAATTATTTTATTTTGGAAAATTTGACTTTATTTGATATTTTAAACTTTTAAAAAGGTAGAATTTCATTTATTCTTTATATATATACACCTATATATCCCTATTCTATATACATATATAATTATTCATATATATAAATAATATTTGTATTATTTAAAATTTAAAAGTAATTAAAAACATTTGCAAAAATAATATTATAAAAAATTATATAGTTAATAACTCATAAAAGCATTTGAAAAGAAAAACGCAAAAAATACCTAGGTAGACTATTCCCTTTTTCTTTATTCCCATCTGTTCTCTGCGTTATGGTACTCTACATACGTGCACACTATATGCATATTTTGTAGAGTTAAAATAAAAATAAATTTTGACTCACAGATTTGCATTGCTTCATCATAATTGTGGGTTTATTTTTATTTGAGTCACTTGATTCGGGTACCGAGTGTCGTGAGAGCTATCGGCACAACAACTGCTGAATCCAACTTGTCAGACACCACAAGCCCTCCAAGACTGGACATTAGGCAACCCGTCTCAATTATTTCAACAAATGGCACCATTGCCAGGGAGAAATGTTTGAGTAGAGTAGAGTAATCTACTTAGGTTTGTTTTCATTGTTTGCTACACTGTCATCGCTTTACCTCTTTACTCTATTTTCTCTATAATCTGTTCCGATTGTTTGAATTTCAGTCAGGGCCACTTATCGAGGGAGAGGTTCTTGGGAGATGTGGAGATTAGTGATTCTGCATTCACCAACATGAGAGAGCATCGAAAGAGGACAGAAATTGTTTAGAGTAGATTAGTTAGAATTAGTTTAATTTTTTGCGAGAGAGTAAGCCATTTATTAATTTATAATAATACAAGTCAATGACATTTAAACTCTTCGTGCCTATTTTACCAAGTGTTTGTTTACTGGGGGTCCCAATGTTTTTTCGCTATTTTCTTCACCTTCTTATTTTATTCTCCCTATTTTCCTCTTATTTTCATTTGTTTCCCGTGATTTGTGCTTTTCGCCTATTTTTTCATGTCACATATTCGTTGATTAATATCAACTCCTCTTCCAAAATCTAATGCGGGCACAACTGAAAAATTTTACACTGCGAAGCTTTATTCTTTCCCTTTGCACTTGCAAACTTTTGCAGTTTCCTACTGCTCCTAAGAGTCAAAGAGATAGATAACTTAATCAAATCATTCATACTTGACTTGGTTGGGGATTTGACATTTCAAACTGCATGCTCCTTGTGTCAGAAATATTTTAGGTTACCTCAACCTGCATTGGGATGATGGTCTTCGCAGCGGTGAGGTCATCCACCTTCTGGATCGTTTCTCCTAAGCTCTTCACCAATTGTACCAGGCAGTCCAGAGTAGGATTCGCGAGAGCTACCTCATTCTACTTAGTGGGTTGGGCTCGCTGACTCAGAAACTGGTACATATGCGGTGATTGGTGACGCTGATAGGGATAATGGGGAAACGACTAATAGTTATGCTGAGGAGGGGACTGATATTGGTTCTGATGATAAGCAACCAACTGTTGATGGCATTTCTGGCAGTATGTGGGATGCTGGTTTTGGTAGTTTTGTCTCCATGGTTGGGCTTGCTACGGAGATTGTTTGTTCTAATTTTGTCGGTAGCCCCTTCCGGCATGTTGTAGATGGTATGGCCGAATCTCCAAGTTCTAACCCCTATTTTGTCTACCATGATGGGTCAAATTCTGATCGTTGGCCCATGCGGTGTTCACCTCTTGGATTTGTGGCGGAGATGGATAGAAGGGTTCGATAAAAGTTGAGGCCTCCAGGTGATACACAACCATCTGTGTCTGTTGTGGAGACGGTGATCCCTGGTCTAGTGTTTGCATATAGTATACGTGCCGAATGGACTAGGGTTGCCCTTGACTCGACTGCACTGGTTGATGCAATGATGGTTCCTTGGGATTAGTAAGAGTCTCGGCATGCGCTTCCATGAAGTTGCAAGAATTAATGGTGCTCATCAAAAGCTCCAACGGCTTTGAGGTATGGTCTACCTTATCCAGTTGTTTATTCGATCAAATTCAAGTTTTTAAGATCCTGTGACTGCTTCTCAATAATGTCGACCTTCGAGAGATGGTTCTCGATAATGTTGATATTGGAACTCTCATCTCTCTCTCATTATAGGACACTACCATATGTACCAGCTTGGGAGGAATCTATCGGTTCTTTTGGAAGGTGTGGGATAAAGACAGGATAGCCGAACCTTCGACCATCTCCTCAAAAATCTGCCACACCACATCTTCATTCTTGTTGAAGTGGGACCCTCCACAGGCTGCATTTATCAGCTTTGGGATTCTTTATTTAACCCAGTGAAAACGTTTTGCACCAAACTGGTCGTTGGAATTTCATGATGGAGGCACTTATCCTGAAGGTCCTTAAACCTTTCCCATGCCTTATGGAAGGGATCATGGGATAACTATGATAAGTTGGAGATAAGCACACGCATTTGATTTAGACGGCCCAAAGTATAGTACTTGTGTAGGAAGGCAAACTTGAGGGCCTCCCAGGTCATCACTACTTTCTCTGGATGGTTTATCTAGTAGAGTGTCTTGTCTTGCAGGCTGAACGAGAAAGGAGTTATCTTGATTACCTCCAACAAAATGTTGGGGTAGTGCATGGTACCATAGATGCGGTTGATTTGCTGGAGGTGGACGTAGGGTTCTTCATTTGTATTCCCATGGAATGTGAGAAGAAGTGAGAGTGGTAGCATCTTAAGTTCAAAATAATCATGGATTTGAGGAATTTGAATCCACTCGATAATCTGTTAGGTTACAGGGTTGTAGGTTTCCTTGAGAGTCAGCATTGGTTTCTCTCTCACCTCATCATCATCTCCAGGGTTTCCTCCTACTTGTCTGTCTTCTCCACCCCGTTGTTCTCCTCCTCCTCGGTTACCTCTATCCCTCCTCAAATCATTAACGCAACCTAAGCGAGATCCTGATGTGTCAACTGCTGTTGGATTGCCTGAATGGAAGCAAGTAGTTGGTTGTTGACCTCGTTCTGGTCTACTTGGGACCCTTTTCCCTTGGGTGCAATAACAGATCCAGAGTCTGATAAACTGATCTCCAGATTAGGGTCAATATCTGATGTGGGAAAATTACCCCAGTTAGTCTTAAATTAGGTACCATATGAGGAGAAGACTTTTGAATCAGGGTCGATTCTGAACTTTGTTAGAGTGAGGGGAAAATGGGAGACTGGTCGCTTTCCATGCGAAAAGTGGAGAGTTTAGGACAAGAGTGGTCCTGAGATCTCGAGGAATCAAAAGGCAAGGAGACTCGAGAGTGATTCGCAAAGTCCAAATCGAGTTCCCCAAAAACACCTCAAATTATTGGGGATGTCTGCATTGGGACTTGATGTGGTTGTTTGCAAGGTCCAAACAAAATCATCATGAATGCGACATCTCAGAAATAAAAAGGATTGAGATGATGTTCATTTGGAGCATGGAATGAAGAAATGAAATAGAAAATAGAAGGAAGGCTCAAACCGAGCAAAAGAAAGAGAAGTATAAAAGAAGTGTGAATAAACATAAGTGCGTAATATTTTTTATCTTGACAAAAAATGTAACAGATCAATCAAACCTCAATACGAGGGTTCACCTACTCAACACAATGAGATGTGAAGGTTTGTCGATTATCTTGTCAATTTTATTTGTTTTCAAGCAATATTTTCAAATTTAGTTATTAGAGATTATCCGTATAGGCGAGTGAGTACTACCAGACAACCATCTTATACTTATCACTTTTTTTGTAACCAGTAGCTTTTACATTTTTAAGGTCCTTGTTATTGGGTCTGTATCAACTACTCAGCCAAACAATAGAAGAGGAAGTTGATAGAAAAAACCACTACTTTGGAACCGAGTCTGCAAGCAGACAAGGCCCTACTCGGATGCAGAACAATGAGACAGACACCCATGTGAGAATATGGTCTATGCTCAATACTTCAGACTAGGTTTACAAGCAGACAAATCCCTACTAGCCTACGTACAATAGAAGTGCCAATACTTAGCGACTCCAACTAATAAAAAAGGCAGTACCCATGCTGAGATTTGGGCTCTATTTCTTAAGGGATGTGCCTCACTCGGTTGAAGAGTACCTGAATACAATGAGGGTATTTCTCACCCAATACAATGAATGTTAATTAATCAATTTTATTTTGGTCAAGTTTTCTTTAGCAGTCCCTTTTTTAAATTTTTTGGTTGTCACTTCTTTAGATATTTTTATGCAAAGGCCTTTCGATTTTATCAATTCTATTCTTGACCCATGTGCTCAAAATCAGAGGGAGAGGACGGAAAAGAAATGCAAGGCAAAAAATAATGATGTGATGCTCAATCAGAATGCTCACCTTGGTTCCCAGCTCTCTCCATGAAGGATGAACATCATAATTGAAATTTACACTAAATGAATGCAACGAAGAGATCATCCTAAGATATGAGTTTCTATTATTGTGAAGAACTTGTTCAATTTGACTACGTCCGAGTGTGGAACTATAGGCACATGAATGATATTAGGGTTTTGGACCTAATTAACTAAACATACACTATCATGCGTACCAGATGCAGGAAAAACACAAAAAATGAAGAAAATCAAAAATAAAAAATCAAACTTCAACAATAAAATCCATGGCTGAGCTGATGCAGCCAAGGAGATGCCAACACTAGTAGCGGATCCCATGCGAGCCGACGAAGTTGATGTTCCTTATGTTAGATTTTCCAATGGGAAAAACGGTTGTATCTCTTCTGATCATTTACATGTAAAAGGTGATTTACATGAACATTTTTTGAATGATGATGTACATATGCCATTTCCTGAAGAAATGAAAATAACAATGAAATAGAAAATTCAAAACTACTTTGTCTGATCTAGATGTGATTGCGATTTGCAACATATTTTCCTTGAAATGCCACTTCTGAAAGCCATGTAATACATGTCAACTGTAAAGAAAGGTCTGAAAGAGGCATGTGCTTTGAAGTGTTGCCCTTGCAAAAGCTGACGTGAGCGAGCAATGAAACATATTCTAATCATGTCAACAGTTAATGCTATCAACAACCTCCCAAGAAAAAAAATGATCAGGGAGCACCTCTCGTCCGATGCACGATGTTTAACCAAGAATTGTAGCGAACACTTCTTGACAGTGGGCCGTCCATCAATCTGCTGCCTACTTCTCTACTTAAAGAATTTGGGTTAGGACCATTGAAACCCACCATAAGATTCTGCAGTTTACAGATACTTCAGTCAAGTGGCCAAGGGGGATTTTAGAGGATGTCATTATCACAATCCAAGGGTTGCAGTTCCCCTTGGACTTCATTGTCCTAGATATGGACACATATGTCCCCTTGCTCTAGATCCTGATCATATTGGGATGACCATTCCTTCGAACCATCGAAGCAGTAGTCAATTACAACAAAAGAAAGATCACCTTTCGCTCAAGCAGTGATAAGGTGTAGAAAGAGATGATCCAAGTACTGAAACCTGCAAAATCTGTATCAGATGAGATGGAGCTTGGGCAGAAGAAGAAATAAGCTAGTGACTTCTTAGTAGTGATTAGAGATACAACATTGTTCTTGGATGATTTTTAAATCCAAGATTTGCTCTCCAATGAGGAGCACCTAGAAAGCACATTCAGATTCCCTTTGATCCTTGAAGATGAGTTGTTTGTTGATGTGCTAACCGAGGAGGTTGAAACACGTCCATTCCCATCAGAGTAAGAGGAATTCATTCAGGTCTTTATGATACATTGACTGAGAGTTGATTGTAACCTTGGTGGACAGTACCTAGTTGATTGATCTGACACCTACCACTATTGCAGAGGTCACCACTGAGTTGATTCAGACCCCTCTAAAGCTAAAGTAGTTACTGTCAATGTTGAAGTATGCATTCCTTGCGGGTGAGCCAAACATGTTCCCTATCATTAGTAATGCTAAGCTAACCACCAACCAAAAATCTCGTTTGCTTGAGGTTTTGGAAAGAAACCACAAGACGATATGTTGGAAGATATCAGATATCTATGGGATTAACCCTTCATTGTGCTTGCACCACATCTACATGGAAGAAGACAACAAGCCATCCCATGAGTTTCAGTGTCGTCTGAACCCTAACCTCCAGGAGGTTGTGATGAAAGAAATCATGAAGTGATGCGATGCAAGTTTTTTATATTCCATCTCGGATTCTACATGGGTAAGCATATTACACGTAGTTCATAAGAAATAAGGAATTATGATTGTAATGAATAAAAAAGAAGAAGAGATTCTGATTCAATTACCGACACAATGGTGTGTCTGTGTGGACTACAGACGTCTGAACCTAGCCACCAAGAAGGATCATTTTCTACTTCCTTTCAATGACCAAATGGTTGAAAGGTTGGATGCAAAGGAATATTTCCATTTTTTGGATGTATACTTAGGGTATAATCAAGTTGCTATCACGCTTGAAGACTATTAAAAGAGTACTTTCACTCATCCATTTGGGACTTAAGCATTCCGATGGATGTTGTTAGGGTTGTGTAACGCCCCTGCTACGTTTCAGAGATGTATGCTAGCCGTATTTGCAGATATGGTGGGAAATTTCATGGATGACTTCTCGATCTACGGAGATAATTTTGGTTAATGTCTAGCCTATTTGGACCAAGTTCTTCAACGTTGTTGTGAAGTAAATTTGGTGCTCTCATGGAAAAGAGTCACTTCAGGTGACTGATGGAACTGTGTTGGGTCGTGTTGTCTCCAATGAAGGCATAGAGGTTGACCCGACCAAGGTGGAAGTGATTTATAATCTCGAGCCACCTACATCACTAAAGCAAGTCAAGCTGTTTCTAGGGCATGTTGGTTTTTATCGAAGATTCATCAAAGTATTCAACAAAATTGCCCGACTGTTGATATAGCTTCTAGGCAAGGACACCGATTTTATTGTAGATGACAGAGTGCTCCATGCCTACAATCAGTTAAAAGAAATCATTACCCAATCTCCTGTCCTACAATCACCAGATTGGTCCCTACTATTCAAGATTATGATAGATGCTTCTGATTATGCTATTAGGGTTGTGTTAGGATAGAGATGGAATGGATTGCTATTTGCGATTCATTATGCTAGCTGAATACTGAATGAAGCATAAAAAATTACACAATCACGAAAAGAGCTAATAGTAGTAGTACTTGTGCTGGAAAAGTTCATATCACATTTGCTTGGGTCAAAAGTCATTGTTTACAGTGACAATTCCACCATACGATACCTACAAAGCAAGGAGGATATTAAGTCATTGATGAATACTCATTCATCACTCTTTATTCTTATATTTTAGCTACAAAAACCTTTGCAAATGCATGTATATAGTTGTAAATAGAAACAATTACCAAAAGCATGCATTGTGTAAAAACCTATAATTAGCATGTTTTTGTTCAAAAATAAAAGAATAAAGATTAAAAAGAAAAAGAGGGAAATATTTAGAATAAATATTGAGCAACCTAACCCAAGGGAAGGCTCAGCATGGGCCTGACCGCATAAAAGCCAAAGTAGAGGGAGATAGGGGCTCATGTGTGTAAATATTTATGTAAATAAAATAAAAATATTTTCCTCACAAAAATAGACTCAAATTGGCTTGTAAATATTTGTATATATTTATAAATATAAAAACAAAATAAAAATAGAAAAATTAAAAAGAAAATAAAAATAGGCCACTTGTATATATCCACCTTGTATATAGACCACCACATCTATATTTATTTAGCTTTGTAAATAAATAAAATTAATTTCCAAAAAGTTTTGAAAATATTCTAGATTATATAGTGTAAATAAATAAAATAAATTAAAACAAAAACAAAATAAAAATAACAAAAATTAAAAATCCAAAAATGCTTTGTAAATATACCATGTATATAAATGTACATATGTATTTATTTCACCTATGCATATAAATAATAAAAATAAAATAAAAATATCTTTTTATTCCTCATTTTATAATATAAATAAATAAAATATAAAATGGGAATAATATTGTATAAAAATAACAATTAAAAATCAAAATTAAAAATCCTAGATATTGTACATATACCTATACATAACCCTATTATGTACATACCCTATTTTTACTTTGAAAAATTAATTAAAAATCACTAAAAAATAGAAAATATTAAAACAAAAATATTTCATGTTTTGAGTTTTTATTAAATAAGCCATTTGCTATTTTTAATTGAATTTTCAAATATTTTCCAAATGGCAGCCTCCCATTGGCCTGGGGATTGTTGACCGCCCGGTCAACTCCCCCCCCCCCAGGACCACTTCCCATGGGCTTTGGCACCCGACCCGACTTCTCGAATTTTTCGTGACCAAACCCGATCTCCTATCACCTAAACCCCAGGTCCGACTCCTTCATGATGCATCCGAGACCCTCGCCGGAGCCTCCACCTCGGGATCCGCGTGCTCCAATGCCCTACCCGACCTCTTCTAGCCGGACATGCACCCATATTTAGCTCGAGCTCCGCCTTCTCCATTCTTATCTTTGGCCATTCGTTCCACCCCCCAGTGAGCTCCATCGCATCGGCGAGAGTGACAGCTCATCCCCCGTGGTGTCGCAGCGAGGAGAGGGAGCGGATTCCACTGATCCGGCGATCAAGCACCGCCGTGCTCCGCCCAGAGCTGGAGCTCGAGCCTCGGAGGGAGACGCTCCTCGAGGCCACGACCCAGAGCATCGCCAGCTCGTCCATAGTCTCATCGTCCACCCATGTAGACTCTTTAGCTTTTCCTTTTCGCTAATTTTGGATTTCCCCCATTTCGCTCCGCCGTCGTTCACCCCCGATTCCGACCGCGTCCGACCTCCGTTCGACCATCAGGCTTCGCCATAGCCTCCGCCTTCTTCCCGCGCACCTTCTCCATACCTCCATCCAACCCAGCTCGCACAGGAGCTGGGGCTCGAGCTCCTCCGTCCCACCTTCGCCGGAGCTCGCCCATATCGACCCTCCGACCATCTTCACCCCGCCTAACCGGGTCGAGGCAGTTTGCCCTCGACCCGCGAGTCTTCTGGTCTATCTTGCAGGTACATCCAAGCCCATCTGAGGGCTTAGACAATTCAGTCCAGGAGCTCTACCTCCGCCGACCTCGCCGGAGCTCCCTAGAGCTCGGTTGGGTCATCGGAGGCCACCATCAGCTGCGGAACATCATCGTGGAGCGTTTCCGATCTTCAGGAGCAGCAGAGGAGGTCAGGAGCGTGCGCCTTAGGCCGGCGAACTTAGCCGACGAACTGTTCTTCCTCGACCTTCATCCACCGTCCGATCAGCCCTCCAGCTCCAGTTTTCATCGGAGCCATCCATCCTAGGAGCAGCAGCCACCGCCCGATCTTTGGAGGAATTATCCCATCCGTTGATCCAGCGACGTTTAGCCACTGACGCCCTCCACCGTCAGATCTGACACGTGGCTATGCCTCCACCGTTGGATTCGCCCGAGGAGCTTAGCTTGGGAGTGCCAGGTCCCGTCACCGTCAGATGCTCCACGTGGCATCAATCCAGCGGCTCCATTAATAAAGGGTAATATACCCTTAGGCCCTCCTGTTTCTTTTATTTCGCATTTAGTCCTGTAATTACATAGTGTAATTGTTTAGTTTTTGGTACTTTTGCATAGAGAATCCTGCGCTTAATTTTATTGATATGCCCCTGTGTATGGTGTGACACGTGCGTAGACACGTGATTTTCTGGGCTTTTGCATTCTATGCCCTGTAGTTCTGAGATGTTAAGTAATGAATGAAAACTTTTGAGATATTGCATTTATACCCCTGTGCGTATTTTAATTGTGCATGTGCGGATATTATTGGGTTATTTGCAGACTACCCCCTGGACTTTTGGTACCTGTTACCAAATAGTCCCCGGAAGTAGTTTTTCTTACATTTGCATCCCTGAGTGCCCCAGGCACGTGCGACGCGCATGACTTCCTGGGTATTTTGCACCAGACCCCTCAGGACTTCGGGTATTTGCACTTAGGTCCCTGTGCACACTACCCTCTTTCTATTTTTGAATAAAATAGCAAATCACCTCCAAATTTAATGAAAATTGGATACATGGCTCCTGCCATGATGTAAAATGTTCTATAAATTTTGGAGACATTTTAGACACTGTTTGATATTTTTAAAAATTCAAAAACACGTATTTTCTTCACTGTCTGATTTGAAAAATCACAAAAAATATTAAAATTCATTTAAAAATTACAAAAAATTACTTTCTGTTTGTCTTTGCTTGCTTGATTTTCTAGCCAATTTTGGCTATTTTTCATTACTTAAAACACCAAAAAATTGAAAAACACTTAAAATCTTATAAAAATTCTAATACATAAATTAAAAACCCAAAAATAATAAATTAGGTGCCCAATTTTTCCTTGTTTTCTTCTCTTTACAGGAAAAATATCTCCCAGCTAATTTGGGGCTTCTAGATATTTTATCTAGGTCCCTTTAGCTTGGCTGGATAGTACCTACAGTTTCAGTCCTTGTTTGATTTTTAGAAAATTAAATAAACCTCAGAAAAATCCCAAAAATTCACTAAAAACTGTAAAAAGTATAAAACACACAAAAATATTTTTATTTGAATTTTTGGTTGATTTTTAGTGCATTAAATAAATTGTTGAAGTGAGTTATTTACTTGTTTTTATTATTTTCTTAAGTCATTAAAAATCCAAAAAAAATATAAAAAGAGTTAAAAACCACCAAAAACACCTTTGCATTTTTTTCTTTTCTTTTTGACTACTTCGTAGGCCGCGAGGCCAATCCGTGCTCCTTGCGTTCGACCCTGGTCGCTATACCAGGTCAAATTAATAGCAAGACCGCTGTTGTGTTTGATTGATTTTCTCTTTGATTGGTGGTCTCTTCCTTTTCTTGATTGAGCCGTCCTGATCGCTTGGGTCGCAACGACCGTTTAGCACCTTATACCCTAGTGGTCGGGACGCTTATCAGAATGGCGCCGTTGCCGGGGAGCACGGCTTAGTAGTTTTTCATTTTTGTCTTCTTTTCATTTTCGCGGCTTTTCGCGACTCTTTCAGAGCCCGCGGTTTTTCGCGGCTTTTTGTTTATATTTTATTTTTGTTTTATTTTGTTTTATTTTATTTTTGCTTTTGTTTGATTTTGAGTGTTTATTTTATTTTGCATTTTTGCATATATACCCTCATTTTATTTTCATTTATTTTTCTTATTATTATTTGATTATTTTTATTGGTCTGACCACTTGTCTCTTTTCTTGCGAGGGCCCGAGGACCGAGGCGGCCGATTTCGAGAAGCCGACGCAACCGCGAGACTCGGAGGCGGCTCCCTTCTGCACGGAGCCGCGGGAGAGAGCGAGAGAGAGTTGAGTGGGAGAGGTGTAGTTTAGGATTTATTTGATTATTATTGTAATAATACAGGGACTCAGAGACTTGGACTGTGGACTTGAACTTCTAGCAGGGTCTGTTTCGCCGAGCACCGGTGTGCTCGGGAGACCCTTAGGTTTTTCGCGGATTTTCTCACGGTTTTGGTTTTCTTTTTACTGCCTTTGACGGTTTTCAACGGTTTTTCATCGAGCCCCTAGACTTAGGATTTTCTGCTTGCTTGTGCCGTAATTAGTAGGGTCCCCACACCTAATTATCTGCCAGTTCCTATAGTGCGATTAATTGGACCTACTAATAATTGATTAATAAAAATAACTGACTCATCTCCTTCGTAGCCTACGTGCCGTAGTCTGCCCTGCAAAGCGCTTTCTCCTACCCCCGATGTGTCGGGCAGAGGAGGGGTAGACCGAGACCGGACCTTTGGCTTGGAGGTCGGTGACCAGTTAGACGGTTCTGCGAGTAGACTTGCTCATCTAGGACTCGGTTTTCACCGCTGCATCATATAGGGTAGTTTACTTTCTGTCTTTAAATTTCTGCGTGGATCACTTGCATGTAGAGTGCCGGAGGAAAGGTACGCATTTCTATCTCGGCATGCATCATTGATTTCATCGCGCATCGGCTTTTTCGTCTTCTCCCCCTTGTTTTGGACTAAATAACCAGGAGAACCGAAAAATTCATCAGGCCTTTGTTTTTATAGAAAAAGATTAAAAAGAAAAAGCATAAAATTGGGACTGGCTAAAACTATTGACCCTAAAAGACACCTGACTTGAAAATTTGTCTTGGGGAGAGCAACCCCCTCATTGTTTGGTTTGATTGCGCGAGAGAGTGACCCGCACCCTTGGTAGAGCCCTCCGGTGATATTTCCAGCTGACTACCGACTCTTCCGTGCGGGCCAGTCGGTTGGGGTAGCATCGGGTATCTTAACAGATCACGTAAGCGCTCTGATAGATTGATTGTTCACCTAATAAAATTGGACAAGATAATTTGACCGAGCCTTTACGGTCTTCAGCTCGTGCTGTGTTGGTGAACAGAGGGTTTGGTTGCCGATCATAGTTTCTCCAGATCTCATCCGCCTTACTCGTCAGATCACGATGATGGGTAGACGCTCTCTTAGGCAGCCTCTGGCTGCACCGCTTTCGGGCACGTCTACCCATTCATCTAGGTTGGCCCGCGAGAGCCTAGACCAGTTCTCCGAGCCCGAGTATGACTCCGCCCAGTTCCCCCTCGACCCCCTTTCTTTCAGTTCTGAGAGATATGAGCCAGAGGAGAGACTAGCAGATTTGACAGCACCTGAGTTTGGCTCATTTGATTTTGCAGATGCCATGGCCGGCAGTTCCGAGGATCGCTCCCAAGGTCCACAGCCTGAGCACTTTGTGCTGGACCAGGGCGCGATCAACTCCACCCTGATCGCCTCCTTAGAGACCGTCCAACAACAGTTGAGGGATCAGGGAGCATTCATGCTCGACATGAGGAGAGAGATGGAGCAGATGCGAGCAGAGAGATCATAGCGAGAGCAGAGGAGAGACGGGCCGAGGATCCCAGAGGATACTGATGCAGCAGCCGCGGCAGCAGCCGCAGCAGCGGCAGCCGCCGCAGCCACGACAGGAGGACCACCGAGACCGATGCGGGAGTTACACAACCCCAGATTGACGCTAACACACCACTGGGTAGTACTTCCAGCCATCGTGGGGGACTTCAAGTTCCCCCCCCCCCCCCCCGAACACTTTGCAGCTACTCCCCCACTTCCACGGACTCGCCACTGAGGAGCCCACCTCCAGGAGTTTCTGATGATTTGCAGTACTGTCCACGACCGTCAGGTGGACCAGGACACGATCAGGATGATCGCCTTCCCCTTTTCCCTAGCAGACAAAGCAGCCACCTGGCTGAAGCATTTGGGGAAGACCGTTTACACATGGGAGCAGCTCCGCACCGAGTACTTGAACAAGTACTATCCACTCGGGCGGACCAATGCAGCGAGAGCCCTCATCAGCAACTTCTCCATGCTCCCCAACGAGCAATTCCATGAGGCATGGGAGAGGTTTCGTGAGCTGACTGACCGATGCCCGCACCATGATATTTCGAAGTCGAACCTTGTGCAAAGCTTCTTCAGCGGGCTGACACCAGAGCTCCAGGGCTTGGTGAATGCTTCTTGTGGCGGGTCTTATTTCGCCAAGGATCACGACCAGGTCTGGACCATCTACGAGGAGATGGCCGAGAACTATATGGTGATGTCCCAGACCAGGTTATACACTTAGGGTAGACCCCAGCAGCAGCCAGGACCCGTGCAGTACCAGAGGATAGCACGGGTCGACGCCGGTCCATCCAGTTCATCCGCAGTAGCAGCAGCACAGGCAAAGTCGTCCGCTACGGACATGGGTATTATCAGCAAGAAGTTGGATCGGATGGAGCTGATCGAGAAGAAGCAGTGCCAGGGCATCACTCAGATGGAGCAGATGGCACAGACTCTGAGAGACATGAAGACCCACCTCATGTGTCTCCAGGAAGCACAGAGGGCTTCACAGCCCCGTCTTCAGTCGCGAGGCGATACCGGCGGCAGCAGCAGCTCGTCCTAGTGCTCCAGCTCCTTTCAGCAGCCTAGACAGGTTCACCTTGTACAGGCGGAGCCGTACCAGCCGCAGCAACCCTCTTACCAGTCACCACTATCTCCAGACATGCAGATGGTGGTATACCAGCCGGATCAGCCTCTGGCAGTACTCCCGCCAGCCCAGTACGACGCAGAGCCATTGATGGATGTCAACGGGATTTGGTATGACCGTCCTCAGCCTGGGATCCGATGAGACCATCCCGAATTCAGGTGGGGGAGTGGAGGTACCCAGCCCCAACAGCAGTCATCCGGTCAGGGAGGGCAGTATAGCCAGCAGAGGGATCACCAACAGCAGCAGCCCCCAGTCTACCAGCCACACCAGCAGTCATCCTTCGTTCCTCGTCCCTATCAGCAGCAGGGACAGTCTTGGAGGCGTCAGCAGCAGGCTTACCAGCCACACCAGCAGCAGCATCCTTCATCTTACCCCTCTCACAAGCAGCACCAGTTCCAGCAGCCTCAGCACCAGAGAGGCTACCCGTTGGGCTCTCATGGTCCTCCATACGAGAGCCCCGCCTTGGACGACATAGCCCGCCTCCTCTCGGACCAGCAGGCTACTTTCAGATGGGAGATGGATGAGTTCTGCCAGGAGATGCGGGACATTGTGAGAGGGAAGGCCGCCATTCCTGCCCAGATAGAGCCGAATCCCAACAGCCTGAAGCGGAAATCTGAGCAGGTAGCTTACACTAAGCATGCCACTCCTAGTGATCCATTTGATGATATGTCTTCGGATCTTTTTGATGCTGATTTTGTTACGCTTAGGAGCGGTAGGACACCAGCAGGCGGCGGCGCCTCGTCTGAGCCACACCACGAGGATATATCCGGGGCATCAGATGAGGAGGAGGAGAGCGGTACCGAGGCCGCTCATGATGATGACGGTGGTACTGAGGCCACCAAGGATGCTGATCCCACCGGCAGTGCTGAGGCCGCCACTTCACCAGTTCGAGGAGGTGGTACTGACGCCACCCGAGTAGCCGAGCCAGCACGCGGTACTGAGGCCGCGAGACGTCCAGCAGAGCCAGCCCGTGGTGGTACTGAGGCCACTGGTATTCATGTAGAGATAGATGTTGTTTTTCCTTCCACTGATGTAGCTCGGAACCATAAAGGAAAAGGTTTAGTTTCTTCTGGTCCCACTGTGGTGATTAATGTATGTACGGATCCGGCCGTCGAGCCGTCTAGACCTATTCCTAGTCCTTCATCTGAGAAGGACCCTATGATCCCCTTCCCTAGAGCCCTTCAGATGGGGAAGGGGAAGAAAAAAGAAAAAGACCCAAAAAAGAGAGAGCAGGAGGAGTTCAGCCAGAGCATGATTGATCGTTTCCATATCCAGCTGACCCTTCAGGAGGCTTTGCAGCACATCCCCCTTCTTCAGCGTTCTTTGAGAGAGAGGACTACAGTCAGGAGGAGGAGGAGGAACCACCATTCAGAGATACATGTGCTGACAAAAGCCACGTGCTTCACGATCCAGAACCGTTTGCCGGCCAAGAGGCCAGATTTAGGAGCCCCATATGTCAGATGTCATATTAGAGAGCAAAGGTTCGACTGGACTCTATTGGATAGCGGATCGTCTATCAACCTCCTTCCGGCAGCCCTTCTCGACCGCTTCGAGTTGGGCACTCTTAGACAGAGCGGGACAGTCCTTCAGTTTGTTGATCGATCTGTCAAGAGGCCGAAGGGGTTGTTGCGAGACGTTATCGTCACTATTCAGGGCCTGCAATTTCCCGTGGACTTCGTAGTGTTGGACATGGAGATCCCTGATTCAGTGGCCAATACCCCCATCATCCTCGGTCGTCCGTTCTTGGCCACAGCCAAGGCAGTGACTGATCATGATAGCAAGAAGGTATACTTTCGCGTCGAGGGCGAAAGTGTACAAATAGAGACGGTCGAGGACTACAGAACCAGAGACAGAGCATGCTCAGAGACCAGCACAGATACAGAGCAGCTGATAGATGCCGGGTTAGACATCCACCAGGATTGTGATTTTGTGATCACAGATGATGAGGCAGCATGGGCAGACCCTTCAGCACAGGCCATCCTCTCATTTCCAGACACCGCTGATGTCGAGTTGATAGCAGAGGAGAGCTTGGAGAGCACAGCCCTGGTCCAGGATATTTCAGTGGCAGCAGAGCCGGTTCTTGACCGCGACACGATTTCTAGTGATGGTGGTACTGAGGCCACCTTGTGTGACGGTGGTACTGATGCCACCTTGTTTGATGCAGATCCCTCGGATTCAAAGTCTGATTGGGCAGATTGCGAGGATCAGATGCCAGACCTGAGTCCCACAGAGCCTACAACTGCGGACGAGGTAGATGCAGAGCAGATCAGAGACAGTACAGTTCAACAGCCTTCTCCAGATCTAGTTTGCGAGAGATCGTTTTCATTCTCCCAGGCAGATTTGGAAGATTTAGCAGCATACACTCATCTTCTTCCGAAGCCAGATTTGCCAGCACCCAGCTGTCCAGAGCTGAAGCCACTCCCTACTTCGCTGAAGTATAGATTCCTTGCAGGCGAGCCTGAGATGTACCCAGTCATCATCTCCGCCGATCTGACTGGAGAGCAAGAATCCCGTTTGATGGGGGTTCTTGAAAAGAACCGCAAGGCAATCGGATGGAGCGTAGCAGATCTCCATGGGATTAGTCCATCGTTGTTGCTCCCACCATATTTATCTCGAGGAGGGGGCGAAGCCGTCACGTGAGTTCCAACGGCGGCTGAACCCCAACCTGAGAGAGGTCGTCATGAAGGAGATTTCCAAATGGTGGAGTGCAGATTTTATTTATCCCATTTCCGACTCCAAGTGGGTCAGCCCCTTGCATGTGGTGCCCAAGAAGACGGGCATCACGACTGTGATCAGTGAGTCGGGAGAGGAGATTGCTACAGGAGTACCCACGTCTTGGCGGGTCTGTGTTGACTACAGGAGACTCAACCAGGCCACCAAGAAGGACCATTTACCCCTACCTTTTATTGACCAGATCATTGAGAGACTGGCAGGGAAGAGCCATTATTGCTTCCTGGATTGGGTACTCGGGCTACAACCAAGTGGCCATCGCTCCTGAGGATCAGGAGAAGACCACCTTTACCTGTCCCTTCGGGACATATGCCTTCCGACGCATGCCATTTGGTCTATGCAATGCCCTTGCGACTTTTCATAGGTGCATGCTGTCGATCTTTTCGGACATGGTAGGGGAGTGTTTGGAGGTCTTCATGGACGATTTCTCGGTCTACGGCGACGGATTCGACTCCTTTCTTGACTGCCTGGACCGAGTACTCCAGCGATGTATAGAGGTCCAATTGGTGCTTTCTTGGGAGAAGAGTCACTTCATGGTGACTCAAGGGACGGTGCTTGGCCATATCATCTCCAACAGGGGCATGGAGGTTGATCCGGCCAAGGTTGATGTCATTAGAAAACTCAAACCGCCGTCCAATTTGAGGCAGCTACGGTCATTCCTAGGGCACGTTGGTTTCTATCGGAGATTCATTCATGATTTCAGCAGATTGCCCGGCCGTTGACTGACCTCTTGACGAAAAGACCCGAGTTCCTTGTCGATGACAAGTGTCTTTCGTCCTTTGCGACTCTCCAGCAGTGTGTGATTGAGGCTCCTGTCTCCAGCCGCCTGATTGGTCTCTCCATTCGAGATCATGACGGATGCCTCCGATTTAGCCGTAGGGGCCGTGCTGGGACAGAGGAGGGATGGAGTCCCCTTTGTTATCCACTACGCTACCGCACATTGGATTCCGCCCAGCGGAATTATACGGTCACAGAGAAGGAGATGCTAGCCGTAGTGTTCGCTCTAGATAAGTTTCGATCTTATATCATTGGATCTAGAGTGACCTTGTACACTGATCACACCGCCATCAGGTACCTCATGGCAAAGAAGGATGCCAAGGCCAGACTTACTAGATGGATCCTTCTACTCCAGGAGTTCGACATTGAGATCAAGGATAAGCCTGGAGTCAAGAATGTGGTGGTGGATCACCTCTCCCATTTAGAGCAGCCTGAGGAGTCTGAGCAGATTGATCCCATTCGTGAGACCTTCCCATATGAGGCGATCCTTGCTATCGCCTCACTCCCGTGGCATGCCGATATTGTGAACTTTCTCGTTGCTGGGAAAGTCCCACAAGATTGGCCCAGACAGAGGCTTGAGACCTTCCTCGCAAAGGCCAAGTCCTACCACTGGGAGGATCCCATCCTTTACCACGAAGGAGGGGATAGCGTCTGGCGTCGGTGCATTCCTCAGGAGGAACACCATAGCATCCTCACTTACTGCCACAAGCTTGAGGCAGGAGGACATCATTCTGGGAGGAGAATGGCACAAAAAGTGCTCCAATCTGGCTTGTGGTGGCCTACCCTCTTCAAGGACTCTGATGAGTTCGTGAAGAGGTGTACTGACTGTCAGAGGATGGGCACTTGTGGACAGCGTGATATGATGCTGATGCAGCCCATTCACTTCTGTGAGGTTTTTGACGCATGGGGCATCGATTTCATGGGTCCATTCCCTAAGAGTCAGGGATTTGAGTACATTCTGTTGGCCGTAGATTATGTTAGTCGTTGGGTTGAGGCTATCCCCGCCCGAGCCGCTGATGCGAGGACAATTTGCAGATTTTTGAGGAAGCACATCATCACGCGGTTCGGGGTTCCTAGAGTTCTGATTTCAGATGGGGGGTCTCATTTCATCAACGACTAGGTGAAGGCCCTTGCTAGCGAGTTAGGTATAGACCATCGTGTTGCTACACCTTACCATCCACAGACGAATGGTCTAGCCGAGGTGTCGAATAGGGAGATCAAGACTATATTGCAGAAAGTCGTCCGCCCTGACCGAAAGGACTGGTCACACCTTTTGGACTCAGTCTTGTGGGCATATAGGACGTCTTTCAAGACACCATTGGGCACATCTCCCTTTCGCCTCGTGTATGGCAAGCCGTGCCATTTACTTGTTGAGTTGAGGCACATGTCACTTTGGGAAGTTACAGACATACTTATGGATCCAGATGGTGTAGGAGACCAGAGGAGGGCAGAGTTAGCAGCCCTGGAGGAGTTGAGAGATACCTCCTTCTCAAACATCCTACAATATAAGGAGAGAGTGAAGGAGTGACATGATTCTCATATCAGCCACAAGCATTTTGAGCCTGGACAGAGAGTATGGCTGTTTGATGCGAGGCTTCGTTTGTTTCCAGGGAAGCTACAGAGCAAGTGGAAGGGACCATACTTGGTCAGAAAGGTATACGACAACGGTAGCATTGATATATCCGAGTTGTCTTCTGAGAGTACCTTTCGAGTGAACGGCCAGCGGCTCAAGCCATTTCTAGATCATGAGCCGCGGGTCGTTGATCTTGCCCCTATTCATTTTGCGTGAGATGTGGTCTTTGACTCACATCTAATGCATCTCACGCCTGAGTTTCACTGATCTTCCGCCTTGTATAGATCCAGATGTCTATATCACCACATTCTTTAGTCCCACATCCCTTTCTTCATCTATTGATTATGCTATACTTAGGGTGCACTTTACCCTAAATATAGGGGGGATGTAGGACCTTCGGGTATTTCTTTTGTTTCGTTCTACCCCTGTTTTGCTGCCTATACTTAGGGATATTTCACCCTAAGTATAGGGGGGTAGACCCTGTACATTCTCCACTCGGTTTTCCCTTAGTATACAGCCTGCTATACTTAGGATCACTTGATCCTAAGTATAGGGGGAAGACCCGAGATCCTCTTGATTTCCTATTTTATTCATTCGTCTTTGTATATAGCCCTTCTTTTCACGTCCCTATACCTAGCACGAATTATGTCTTCTTCTTCATTGCTCTTGACTCTGAGGACATCGTTCGAGCTAAGTATAGGGGGGTGTGTATATATTTCATATATACTTTAGCCATAACTCGTACTTTGTGTGAGCGTGTTAATAAATAAAATGGCTAAAAACCCAAAAATCACAAAAATTAAAAATTTTTATGTACATAAACATTCTTTTACTTGCACATAAATAACTAATGTACAAATTATTTTTGTAAAAATGTTTTCAAAAATCTTTTGTGTAAAGCTTGTGTAAATATTTTCTTATCAAAATTATGTATATAGTACAAAATTTTTCCAAAATGTTTTGAAAATCAAAATTTTGCAAAAATCTTATGTAAATGTGTGTAAATATCTTTTTGCAAAACTTGCACTTCATGCATCATCCATTCATGATTTCAAAACATTTTTCAAAAATTTTGCATGTTTGTAAACTTTGTGTAAATAGCATCTTTTGTACATATGTATATAGTTTTTCTGGATGATAGTTGACACTTAAACTAGCCTGGAATCAAATTGAGAAATGGAGCTAGATTAAGATCTTAATCCACCTAACTTCTAAGAGGAACCTTACAGGGCTTAGGTTTAAGGCTTTTCAGGTCCATGGTGACTTAATTCTTTGAGTCCACTAGGCTATGATCACATGTCATCTCAATGAGCCTAAGTAGAGCACTTAACAACAACACATGACTCTTATAGACGATGGCTTTACTTGGACACCAGCACTATGCACCGAGCTCTCTACGGATGAGGTGGTGAGGAGGCAGTCTTCTTTGACTTGGGGTAGCATATGAGGGTAGTACTTCTAGGCGGAACCTCTCTTCTTCTTTTAGTGAAGGAAGTGCGTCTCAACTTGGTCTGGTTGCCATGAGGTCTAACGACGGGAGTTGTGGGTTGCAATAAAGCTTCAAAAGAGGGATAGTCTACTGGCTCGAGAGGAAAAACTCCTTGTATATATGCTGCACATGTATATGTTGTATAGATGCACTTGAAAAAAAATGCAAAAAGAAAATAACTCCAAAAAAGTGGTGGGTCTGAGAGAAAATGATAATCCCATCGGAGTATGTATATAGAGTGCAATAAGCAAAGCTTGAGTTTCATGACCCACCTGATGTAGCTTGCAGCAGGGAGACTTGGCTACACTGGTCAAGCTCCCAAGGGTACATGGCTACACTGGCCTTGACCCATTCTCTTCTTCCTCCTCTTCTTGAGCCGGTTGAACTTGAACTTAGAAGGGAATGCCCCGCTCCTCGAGGAAAGAGTGGCCAGATTGAGGTCATAGAGTTACCTTGTTGGGGAGGGTTGTCAAGTTGCCATTTCTGAGGTGGAGAGCTTAGACCTCACATTCACATGATAAGAAAAGATTCATGGTCTTCAGGGTTTGTGATTGATGACTTGTTCTGACCTGGAGCATTGAGGAGTCTTGGTTATAGATTAGTGGAACTTAGAGGCTATTGAGTTTTAGGCTTAAGTCCAAATAAGGTTCTGACACATTAATAATCCAAAGATCTGATCGAGCTCCATACCTTAATTTAATGAAGGCAAGTTTAATAATCAACCTTGATCCATGTACATTCTCTTTTTCTTTTTACTTCTTTTTCACTTCTTTTTTAAATAAGTGTTTGCTAAGGGACTAGCAAAGTTAAGTATAGGGGGGTGATAAATACTCATTCATCACTCTTTACTCTTATATTTTAGCTACAAAAACCTTTGCAAATGCATGTATATAGTTGTAAATAGAAATAATTACCAAAAGCATGCATTGTGTAAAAACCTATAATTAGCATGTTTTTGTTCAAAAATAAAAGAATAAAGATTAAAAAGAAAAAGAGGGAAATATTTAGAATAAATATTGAGCAACCTAACCCAAGGGAAGGCTCAGCATGGGCCTGACCGCATAAAAGCCAAAGTAGAGGGAGATAGGGGCTCATGTGTGTAAATATTTATGTAAATAAAATAAAAATATTTTCCTCACAAAAATAGACTCAAATTGGCTTGTAAATATTTGTATATATTTATAAATATAAAAACAAAATAAAAATAGAAAAATTAAAAAGAAAATAAAAATAGGCCACTTGTATATATCCACCTTGTATATAGACCACCACATCTATATTTATTTAGCTTTGTAAATAAATAAAATTAATTTCCAAAAAGTTTTGTAAATATTATAGATTATATAATGTAAATAAATAAAATAAATTGAAACAAAAACAAAATAAAAATAACAAAAATTAAAAATCCAAAAATGCTTTGTAAATATACCATGTATATAAATGTACATATGTATTTATTTCACCTATGCATATAAATAATAAAAATAAAATGAAAATATCTTTTTATTCCTCATTTTATAATATAAATAAATAAAATATAAAATGGGAATAATATTGTATAAAAAAACAATTAAAAATCAAAATTAAAAATCCTAGATATTGTACATATACCTATACATAACCCTACTATGTACATACCCTATTTTTACTTTGAAAAATTAATCAAAAATCACTAAAAAATAGAAAATATTAAAACAAAAATATTTCATGTTTTGAGTTTTTATTAAATAAGCCATTTGCTATTTTTAATTGAATTTTCAAATATTTTCCAAATGGCAGCCTCCCATTGGCCCTGGGGATTGTTGACCGCCCGGTCAACTGCCCCCCCCCCCCAGGACCACTTCCCACGAGCTTTGGCACCCGACCCGACTTCTCGAATTTTTCGTGACCAAACCCGATCTCCTATCACCTAAACCCTGGGTCCGACTCCTTCATGATGCATCCGAGACCCTCGCCGGAGCCTCCACCTCGGGATCCGCGCGCTCCAATGCCCTACCCGACCTCTTCTAGCCGGACCTACACCCATATTTAGCTCGAGCTCCGCCTTCTCCATTCTTATCTTTGGCCATTCGTTCCACCCCCCAGTGAGCTCCATCGCATCGGCGAGAGTGACAGCTCGTCCCCCGTGGTGTCGTAGCGAGGAGAGGGAGCGAATTCCACTGATCCGGCGATCAAGCACCGCCGTGCTCCGCCCAAAGCCGGAGCTTGAGCCTTGGAGGGAGACGCTCCTCGAGGCCACGACCCAGAGCATCGTCAAATCGTTCATAGTCTTATCGTCCACCCAGGTAGACTCTTTAGCTTTTCCTTTTCGCTAATTTTGGATTTCCCCCATTTCGCTCCGCCGCCGTTCACCCCCGATTCCGACCACGTCCTACCTCCGTTCGACCATCAGGCTTCGCCATAGCCTCCGCCTTCTTCCCGCGCACCTTCTCCATACCTCCATCCAACCCAGCTCGCACAGGAGCTGGGGCTCGAGCTCCTCCGTCCCACCTTCACCGGAGCTCGCCCATATCGACCCTCCGACCATCTTCACCCCGCCTAACCGGGTCGAGGCAGTTTGCCCTCGACCCGCGAGTCTTCTGGTCTATCTTGCAGGTACATACAAGCCCATCTGAGGGCTTGGATCATTCGGTCCAGGAGCTCTACCTCCGCCGACCTCGCCGGAGCTCCCCAGAGCTCGGTTGGGTCATAAGAGGCCACCATCAGCTGCGAAACATCATCGCGGAGCGTTTTCGATCTTCAGGAGCAGCAGAGGAGGTCAGGAGCGTGCGCCTTGGGCCGGCGAACTTCGCCGGCGAACTGTTCTTCCTCGACCTTCATCCACCGTCCGATCAACCCTCCAGCTCCAGTTTTCATCGGAGCCATCCATCCCAGGAGCAGCAGCCACCGCCCGATCTTTGGAGGACTGATCCCATCTGTTGATCTAGCGAGGTTTAGCCACTGACGCCCTCCATCGTCAGATGTGACACGTGGCTACGCCTCCACCGTTGGATTCGCCCGAGGAGCTTAGCTTGGGAGCGCCAGGTCCCGTCACCGTCAGATGCTCCACGTGGCATCCATCCAGCGGCTCCATTAATAAAGGGTAATTTACCCTTAGGCCCTACTGTTTCTTTTATTTCGCATTTAGTCCTGTAATTACATAGTGTAGTTGTTTAGTTTTTGGTACTTTTGCATAGAGAATCCTGCGCTTAAATTTATTTGCTGATATACCCCTGTGTATGGTGTGACACGTTCGTAGACACGTGATTTTCTGGGCTTTTGCATTCTGTGCCCCTGTAGTTCTGAGATGTTAAGTAATGAATGAAAACTTTTGAGATATTGCATTTATACCCCTGTGCGTATTTTAATTGTGCATGTGCGGATATTATTGGGTTATTTGCAGACTACCCCCTAGACTTTTGGTACCTGTTACCAAATAGTCCACTGAAGTAGTTTTTCTTACATTTGGGTGCCTGAGTGCCCCAGGCACGCGCGACACGCGTGACTTCCTAGGTATTTTGCACCAGACCCCTCAGGACTTCGGGTATTTGCACTTAGGTCCCTGTGCACAGTACCCTCTTTCTATTTTTGAATAAAATAGCAAATCACCTCCAAATTTAATGAAAATTGGATACGTGGCTCCTGCCATGATGTAAAATTTTCTATAAATTTTGGAGACATTTTAGACACTGTTTGATAATTTAAAAATTCAAAAACACGTATTTTCTTCACTTTCTGATTTGAAAAATCACAAAAAAAATATTAAAATTCATTTAAAAATTACAAAAAAATTACTTACTGTTTGTCTTTGCTTGCTTGATTTTCTAGCCAGTTTTGGCTATTTTTCATTACTTAAAACACCTAAAAATTGAAAAACACTTAAAATCTTATAAAATTCTAATAAATAAATTAAAAACCCAAAAATAATAAATTAGGTGCCCAATTTTTCCTTATTTTCTTCTCTTTATAGGGAAAATACCTCCCGGCAGATTTGGGGCTTCTAGATATTTTATCTAGGTCCCTTTAGCTTGGCTGGACAGTACCTACAGTTTCAGTTCTTGTTTGATTTTTAGAAAATTAAATAAACTTAGAAAAATCCCAAAAATTCACTAAAAACAGTAAAAAGTATAAAACACACAAAAATATTTTTATTTTAATTTTTGGTTGATTTTTAGTGCATTAAATAAATTGTTGAAGTGAGTTGTTTACTTGTTTTTATTATTTTCTTAAGTCATTAAAAATCCAAAAAAAATATAAAAAGAGTTAAAAACCACCAAAAACACCTTTGCATTTCTTTTTCTTTTCTTTTTGACTATTTCGTAGGCCACGAGGCCAATCCGTGCTCCTTGTGTTCGACCCTGGTCGCTATACCAGGTCAAATTAATAGCAAGACCGCTGTTGTGTTTGATTGATTTTCTCTTTGATTGGTGGTCTCTTCCTTTTCTTGATTGAGCCGTCCTGATCGCTTGGGCCGCAACGACCGTTTAGCACCTTATACCCTAGTGGTCGGGATGCTTATCAGTCATGTCTACTTCACTGGATCCTTCTACTCCAAGAGTTTGATTTGTAAAGTTGAGATAAACATGGAGAAAAGAATATTGTGGCAGATCACCTTTCCAAAATCATAGAGATAAAGACTCATGAGCAGGAACGCATTCCAATTACTGAAAGCTTCCTAGATGAGGTGATATTGTCAGTCACCTCGCTCCCATGGTATGCTAATATTGTGAATTACCTTGTCTTTAAGGAAGTTCCACAAGATTGGTCGAAGTTGAAAGCGGACAAGTTCATGTCCGAAATACATTTCTACTAGTGGGAGGATTCGTACTTGTTTCGTGAAGGTGCGGATTATAATTAGTGAAGGTGCATTTCTGAGGAGTACACAAGAGTCCTGGAGCATTGTCACAATCTAGAATCCAGAGGACACAATTCTAGGAAGTGTACGATGATGAAAGTTTTTCAATGCAATCTTTTGTGGCCTACTCTTTTTAAATATGCTACTGAATATGTGAAATGTTGTACTGATTGCCAGAAGATGGGCAATACTATTAGTTCCAGAGATACCATACCTCTAAAGTACATTCTAATATCAGATGTCTTTGATGCATGTGGTATCAACTTCATTGGACAATTTCCTAATGGCTAGGGTTTGACTATATATTGTTTGTTGTCGATTATGTCAATCAATGGGTGGAGGCTCTCCCCATTCGAGCTGTTGATAGTCGCACTATTTGTAAATTTCTCAAAGATAACATCATTCCATGGTTCTGGATTTTAAAGGTACTGATATTAGATGGGGGAAGTTGTTTTATCAACAAAGAAGATAAGAAACTCACTAAGGAGTACGACATTGAACATCGTGTCCCATCTCCTCACTACCCGCGGGTCAATGGCTTGGTCGAATGCTCAAAAAGGGAGACCAAGATGATCTTACAGAAACTTGTGCGTCCTGATAGGAAGAAATGGTCACAATTGCTCGACTCCATTCTTTGGGCTTATCGTACGATGTACAAGTCTCCTTTAGGCATGTCTCCCTATTGACTGGTGTATGGAAAGCCATGCATTTGTCCGTAGATCTCATTCACAAATCATTGTAGGCAACCAGTACATGCAATCTAGATAGAGAGAAAGCCAACAAGAACAAAAAGATATACCTGAATTGATTATTAGAACTTCGAGACTTTGGATACGACGACAGCTTTATGTATAAAGATAAAGTCAAGAGATGACATGATAAGTATATCAGTCGAAAGACTTTCAAGCCAAACCAGAAGGTGTGGTTGTTAGATGTAAAGTTGAAATTGTTTCCAAGAAAATTGAAAAGCAAATGGTCAGGACCATTTATTATGAGAAATGTGTGTGACAATGACACCATCGTCCTATACAGATTTGTCAACTGACGCACAACCATTCGAAGTAAACAGATAGTTACTGAAGCCATACATAGAGCATGATACATTCCTATCCATTGTAGATTTGATATAAGTAGCATTCCAAGATGAGCTTCCTGAGGCTGAAAAATCGGACATATGAGATTCAAAAACATCTTTTTTCTTTTCTTCTTTTCATTTCTTTCATTCTTCTGTTATTTCATTCATCCCATCATTTGTTTTATACTCAGGATATACTTCATCCAAAGTTTATGGGGGATGAGTGCATTTGGGTTATTCTTTGTTTACTCTCTCGCTTGTCTCTCAACGTGTTGATTCTTTTCTATACATACATATATATCATCCTGGGCATGGGGGGACAAGCCAAGTCATTAATTCTTTCTTACATTCTCATCCTCGATCATCCCCGCTTGGTGTAGAGTTTGCTATACTTAGGATTAGTTAATCCTAAGTATAGTGGGGACAGTCGACTTCACATTCTTTGAGTCGTTGTAGTATAGGTTCTTATATACTTAGCACAAGTTATGTCTTCCTTTCTGCTCTTTGATAACTATGAGGACATAGTTAGAGTTAAGTATAGGGGGTCGTGTATATGTATATATGTTCGCCATAACTCGTACTTTAGTATTTTCAATAATATGGCTAATATACTACATTGGGTAAGGGTATACGAGAAATCTACACTCTAGATATGTATAAAATTTTTCAAAATTTTGTGTAAATATGATATATAATTGGTTTACAAATGTTTTGCAAAATGATTTGAAAATTTTTTGTAAAATATCTTGAAAAATCTTTTGAAATTATTTGAAAAATATTTTGTAAAATGTTTTCAAACCTTTGTAAAAATCTTTGTAATTCTTTGTAAAAATTTGTTGAAGTTACTTGAATAAAATGTTTTTGAAATTACTTTGCAAATGATTTGGAAAATGGTTGTGAACTGATTTGAAAAATCTATCTACATCTTTGAAAAATCTTTGCGAAATGACTTTCAAACTTTGTAAATGTCTGTAAATTATTTTGAAATAAAGTTTTCAAAATGTTTGTAAACATGCTTTCAATATTACTTTGAGAACCTTGTATATAATTGTGATAAGTAGCAACTATAATAAAATTCTTATGAATAACAACTAACACTTAACTTATGTATAAATTCCCAATGTAAATATATACACCCATTTCTTGTAATATACATTCGATCCCATGTAAATATATGGACATATCGAAGTAACTAACCTTTATAAAAAAAACCTTTAAAATTTCAAAACCTGTAAAGTTTCCAAACTATTTTAAAAAATCTCATAAAAATTTTCAAAACTTTTCTAAAAAAATCAATAAAAAGTTCAAAATCAGAAAATTTACTCCACAAAAATATTTGCATTTGCATGTGACTTTTTCGGAATGATATCAATAATTGAAAAAGTCTAAACAAAGTCTAAAGATTGGAGCATCCACTTGATTTCAGAAGAACATGTTAAGGATTAGAATTGGGACGCTTCATGCCACTTTGACTTAATTCTTTAGGTTCCCTGATACTGTGTTCATGAGTTGATTCGATGTATCTAACTAGAACCTGTCATGTCATCCATACGACTCTTGAGACAATGGTTTGACTAGAGACCTCACACTTATCACACAACTCAACGAAGATGGATTGTTGAAATATCTTAGAGTCTAAGTTGGGATGCTACTAGGCCTCTTCGTCAAGGGTGTCTCAGGAACCATTCTTGGGGACTACAAAAATCAATACTTCAATCCATTATTCTTCTAGTATCATGGACATCTAACAACCGGAGAATGGATTGAAATAAAGCTTCAGATGAGGAATGACTTGCTAGCATAATTTTTCTAAGATCCAAAAACATGGTCAAAATAAAAGATTCTATATCCGTTGGGACAAAGAAAGAATGTAGAGTAATGCCAAACAAAGAAATATCCAAAAATAAGCCTCTATAAAAAAATCTCCAAAAATCTTGAGCTTCCGGAAAAGACCTGCTTCTTGATGAAGGATTGGTTACACTAACTGAGCTTCACAAGGAAATGTGACCACACTGGTCAGTTTCTACTTCTATTCTCTTTCTTCTAGCTTCTCCATTATTTCATTGTGCACTAGCATGTACCCAAACTCAGAAGGAAATATCCATCTACCCGAGGATGAGTTGCCAGAAGAGAAGACCCCTTTAACATGAGTTACTAGATGAGGATTAAAATTAAGACAATAAGCATGTGTCATAACTCCATCCCTTAGATTAACCTTGAGAATATGAATCGAAATGATTAATCATTAATTTAAACATGATATGGACTAATTCATATGATGACATCTATGGTCTCCCGTCACTGCGGAGAACTCTATCATTATGGGTTATATTTTTGGAGACACTCATGTGTAGTCATGACTCCTGATACAAATTCACAAGGATCAGATTCTTCATTTCTCGAAAGAGATGGGTCGTATACGTAATCACCCCAATATTGTTCCACATATTACTGAGGCAACATTGAATTGTGCATAGTGTAAATTGATATTCACTCATTGACGGTTGGTTTAATCGACAACATGCTAACTCCATATATGTGGGGGAGTAGGTGTTGAAGACCCAACTGAGAATATAAGTTGGACTTGCGAGGTGGAAAGAGTTCCTGCTTCTTTCACCGTAGTTGCATTTTCTCATATTATTCAAGTTCAATGAAAATGGAAAGGAGACTCATATCTCGTTGTGAGGCCTTTGTTTAGAGTGCTTCATGCTTTGAAAGCTTATAAGAGAAAGCATTTCAAAGTACAAAAATACGAGAAATCCTAACTTAAAAATATTAAACTTATTAATTTTCTTAACCAAGATATTGAACTGTATTCTATTTTTCCTTTTATTTCATATGAAATCTCTCAACCCACTTAACAACCTACAGGTCAATCGGTTGACCGATCCAAATTATTCGGATTGGATCCATAATTTGGTACTTGTACTTGAGACAGAACATATAGCGTATGCGTTCTCTTGTGTAAAGTATGAGAACCTTCAGACAAAGGATGTTTATGAGTTCATCAAGAAGTAGGACAAGGATCACTCGATCGCTCGTTACTACATTCTTAGATCATTGTCTAATGTGCTTCAGAAGCAACTTATAGATATTGAATCAACTCATAACATACTTTCGAATTTGAAGGAGATGTATGGAGATGTAAATCACACTCTTTCTACATTAAATCCACTAGGGATATTATGAAGAAATAATCTCCCTCTAGCGGTGCAATGGTTGCACAGTTTAAAGGGAAGCACCAGAGGAAATGTGGAACTCAGAAGGGTCCGGTCCAAGAGAAGAAAAAAAGGTCAAATTGTTGATCAATCTTCTATAGATTCAACACATCTGACACCCAGAGAGATGGATGCCTACCATCACTGCAATAAGCGTGCATTATGGAAGAGTAACCATCCAGAATATCTAAAGTCCTCTAGAAGGACAAGAGTATAACACTGTCAAATAATAATCTCCATTCATCATTGAAACCAACTTACTCATAGGATGAGAAGGAAGTTGGATTGTTGATTTTGGTTCTTATGTATATGTATGCAATCCATTGCATATGTTCCAAGACAACAGAAATCTTGATGAAGGGGAGATAGTCATCCAGATGGGATCGGATGCAACTGTTGCAACAATCGCCATCGAGACATGTAGACTATCATTATCCAATGGGAGAGTCCTTGATATTAGAGATTGTATCTATGTATCAAATGTTAGAAGTAATTTACTATCTAATATAGTTAGATAGACACTTTCCTTTTTTGTAATAAATTTATCATAAATCATTATGATAATTTTTCAGCAAATGGTACTCTAACACCATGTGGACTTTATGAATTGAACATGCATGTTTATGTTATGAATGTTAATAACACTAATAACATTAATATTACTAGTAATATTAAAACTTGCAAATCATCAAGGGAGGATGGATATCATTTAACTATGATCTGGCATCAAAGATTTGGACATGTGTCTGTTGATAGGATTAATGGATCGGTGAAGGAAAAAGCTTTGGATTTTCTAGATGTCTGTAATTTACCAACATGTGAACATTGTATTCGTGGTAAAATGTCTAGGGCACCCTTCTCTAAGAAGGTGAATGATGAGAAGGTATATTGGACCTAATACATACTAATGTATGTGGGCCATTTCGTACTGCGACTCGAAATGGACATCAGTTTTATGTGACCTTTATTGATGACAATTCACGATATGATTTTGTCTTCTTTTTATGTCACAAACATGAAACCTTTGAAAAGTTCAAAGAGTTCATGACTTTGGTTGAGAACTAAACAAGAAATAAGATAAAACGGATTCAATTTGACTGAGGTGGCGAATACCTCTTAGACGAATTCAAAGAATACCTTAAGCAGAGAATAATTATTTACAATCTCACTCCTCAAGGTACTCCTCAACTCAACGGCTCTATAGAAAGACGCAACAGAACCATGTTGGACATGGTGATATCAATAATGAGTAAAGCAAACTTTTCTCTCAGTTTCTGGGGACATACATTAGAGACTGCAGGTTATGTCCTAAATAAGGTTCCATCTAAGTCTGTACCTAAAACCCCTCATGAGATTTGGTATGGTACCAAGTCGAGTGTACAATACTTGAGGATTTTGGGTTGTTTAGTCCTTGCTAAAAACGTAGATGTAGGCAAGTTGGAATCTCGCACTAGAGAGTGCTACTTCATTACATACGTAAAAAATGGTATTTGATACCAACTTTATGATCCTGAGACCCAAAAGGTTTTTGTTTCTAGAGATGTCAAGTTCCTAGAAGACGAATTCCTTAGAAGTCAAGAAAATAATGAAGTTAAGGAACTAATCAAATCTAGCGACACCGATGAAGTTCCTACACCAGAAACTAAAGATATATCTGGAAATGACACGATCATACCTCTTAGAAGGTGCTCTAGGGTTGTAAGACAACCTGAAAGGTATGGATTCCATGTATCAGAGGAGTCTGATGATGATCCAAATTCTTTTGATTAAGCTTTGATGATCATGACATGGATAGCTGGATGCTAGCAATGGAGTCTGAGATAGACCCTGTTCATAAGAATGGTGTACGGACCCTCAAAGATCCACCTAAAGGGGTCAAACCCAAAGGGTGCAGATGAATCCATGATTCAACATCTTTATTCTTTTATTTTACCTAAAATCCTTGGTAAAACACTTTTAAATAGTAATTAATTATCATTATTTATCATTCATCATTGATTGGTTAATAATGTATATTTAGCATTCTTTTTAACCAAAATAAAATAATAAAGAAGAAAAGAAAAAGAAAAGAAATAAATAAGGATGTATTTATAAAATAAAAGCAGACTGATCCAAACTCTGAGAGAAGGAAAGGACTTGACATGATCGATCAGGAATAAAGTAGGGGGAGATAGGGCCCATAACTTAAAAAAATCAAGAAAACCAATTTCCACTTGTGCATATTCATCATTTTGCACCTTGTACATATTTTCACTATTTTATTTATCAATAAAACAACCTTTAATAAAAATGATTCCTTCTTGAAATTTGTTTGTAATAATGTATATTAATTTATAAAAATAGCAGAAAAACTATTTAACCAATAAATAAATAAATAATTATAGTGAACCTAAAAGACATAAAAATCCAACTTTCCGAGTTCATAAGTCTTTATAGAAAACTTCAAATTGATCAAACTCACTTTTAAACTTTGTTTTGTAACTAATACTATTCATAAAAAAAATACCAAAAACGTGGAATCAAACATGAGAGTTTTGGTGTTTGGACCCCTTTGTCTATATGTACATTATGTATGTAAAACTTCTTTATTTTCTATCTATTTATTTTTAATTCCAATTAACTTAATTCTTTTTCTAAATACTAAAAAATACAAAAATATAACTTAAAAAGTGTGAATAAATACTAATAAATCTCAAAATCTAAAAGTCGTAAAGCCTAACTTCCGAATCTCATAACTAAGCCGTATGAATTCCGATTTGGGTGTACTCACATTTAAAGTTTGTTTTGTAAAAATATCTATCAAATAAGAGTGGTTTTCACTGAAATCAAAGTTAATATGCAAAAAGTAGGTTTTGGGTCCCTGTTGGTATACTTGTATGACTGTATATATTGTGTATATATATTTTCTTATTTATTTGTGCACATATTGTATTTTAAAATATTTATTTTATTTATATAAAATTAAAAAAATAAAAAAATCATCAAAAATAAAATTATGTCTTTATTATATAGGTATAATATACCTCTACTATATATGCGTGCATTTATTTGTACTATTTAATTAACTTCTAAAAATAAAATAAAAGTATATTTAAAATCCTGAATTTATTCTATAAATAAATAAAATATTAAATTATGTAATTATTTGTAAAAGTAATCTATTAAAAATTCATTTGTTGTATATATAGGTATTTTATACATATTAACAAAGGTTTTATTCATTTTCCCAATTTATTTAACTTATTAAAATGTCCATAAAAATTTATATTAAATTACTAACATTAGTTATTTGATAATTTCAATTTAAAATTTTTTTCTATTTATTTTAATTTATTTCGATTTATTTGAATATTTGATTTCCTATTGGTCCAGCTAGGACCGTTGACTAGTTGGTCAACTCCTCTTCCCCTACCTGGACCCGATTCCATCACTCTGACCCGCCCTTTTCACGTGGTTTTCCTTATTAAATTTGGCCTCCTTTCACTTCAAGTCCGGTACCCTATTATTGTCCATACATCCATGATTTTTGCCCGAACAATTTTTATCTCAAACCATCTCGTTTTACATGCCAAATATTTGTTTTAGTTTCGATCTGTTTCAAATCCTATTTAAGAAAAGTTTCCAGATCTGGATGGGCACCTTCCATTCTTCTTCAATTTCTCCTGAGTCCTGTTTGAGCAAGAGCGTGCTTGTGATAGGGGCATGCTCCACGGCCTCCACCGTGATCGAGGTTGAGAAGAGAGGAATGTGGGAGCGAGATCAGCTGCCGACGAACATTGTTCGTCCCTCGTGATTAGCCTCCAGGTTCGCCGTCTGTCGAGTCAATTACCTGGAGCTCTGCTCGAGCTCCATCCACAAACGACTGCTTCCATCAATCGTATTCATCTAAGGTAGACTTCAAATATGCAAGTTATTATTATTTCAGATCCATTTGCAGTATTAGATCCATCTCCGATCGATAGGATCAGAGTTTCGAGCTCTTCATTTTCTGATTTGAAATCAATTTTGATCTTCGTTAATTGACCCAATCACCGATCGTTGAGTTCATATCACCTTGGAATCTCCACATTTCAATTCTATCCTTCAGATCTTCAAAACTCCTGCCATGTATGGGGGAAGAGATCTTGAGCGAATCCTTCACTTCTAGTAGCTCTTCCACTCCCCTTTTTTATGTACTATTTAGGGATAAGGCACGACACCTCTAGCCGCTGATATCCTTGCAGGACCTCGAAGAACTGAGTCTCATTTGGAGGAAATTTGAAGCACACACCGGTCGCAGAACCTTCAGTTCGAGAAGAGCCTATAATGTCAACGTGACAAACAATTGTCGCCTGCAAAGGACCGATTGAGGAAGAACCTGTAGCAAGTGGATCTGAAGCCATCTGATCTCTACCACTCTCGAGAACATTATCCGTGCCCTCTATCGCCGCGAGCATCGCCTGGACCTACTCCGATCGAAGAATCGTCGTCATCTGCAACAGAAAAGAGGGAAGAATAAGGGGCAACTCCAGTACAGCAACCCTCAAATCAGATTTGATCCAAAGGTTTCATTCTACCAGGTGTCGATTCCAAAGCAGCCCTACCCCACTGCTTAAGCAGGTTATGTGCACTTCACGTGCACGTGGTTATCTTTTTTGGGTAAATTCTTGTTTGCCCCTGTGACTCATATTATTTGCAAATAGATCCATTTACAGCTGCTACCACATGACTTGCACGTGTCCTCTGTGACTAATGCATAATCTTCCTGTTCTTATTATCTGTTAATAATTGTTCAATAATTTCTCTGTAATTACAACTTAGTCCTTATACTATAGAATTTATTTTATTGCTTCATTTACTTGTTAATTTCCCCCCAAGAACCCCTTAAAAATTAGTGTAATTTCATGTTGTGTTGCTTTATTTCATACGAATTTTGATTGCAAAAATAAATAGCTTTGCTATTTTTAATAATTCAAAAACCGTTGAAATTTGCCATGTTTGCTTTTCAAAATTCATAAAAATATGAAAACATCATCCAAAAATTATAAAAAATTAATTTATGTGTATGTTTTGAGGGTTTCAATTACTGTACAAATTTCATTTGAAAATATTTTATAAAAGCCAAAAAATTATACATTATAGAAAACCTTAAATAATTCCTATAAAATCAGTCAAAAAAATAAAAAGTAGGTTTTTAGTCTCTGTTTGCACCTTAATAAATATATATATTTTCCTAAAATTAGTTTCTAGGCTTTTTTATTTTATATTTTAAATACCCAAAAACATTAGCTTGTTTTTTGTTTGCTTTTTATCCAATTTTTAGTTGTTTTAAAAATCCTAAAAAATCTAAAATCTCTGAAAAATCACAAAAACATTAAAAATATCAAAGACATAAAAATATTTTTATTTAAATTTTCTAGTTATTTTTACCATATTTGAAAAATACACAAGAGTGTGTTTCCTTTATTTCCTTATTTGAAAAATAAAAAATATAAAAATTTGCAAAAGTAAAAATCATTAAAATATCAAAATCAATAAACATAGAAAAATAAAAAATCCTTAAAACAATAAAAATAATAAAAATTCACAAAAATCTAAAAGTCGTGTGCTTTGAGTGTCCTTTTTCTTTTCTTTGATTATTCATTAAATTGAATAACCGTTGCTTAAAACTTGTTGCCTCATGTGTTCGACCCTGCGAGCTATACCAGGCAAATAATTAAAATAGCAAAATCCATATCTTTTATTTCTTTTAGTTAGATTCAATAATTTTTTAAATAGGGAAATTGTGGGTTGCAACAACATTCACCTTATTCACATTATTTACGTATAAAACGTTTGTGATTTCTGCTCATCCAAATGGTGACGTTGCTGGGGAGGCATAACGAGGGTGGTTAGGTCTTCTTTGCCTTCTATCTCTTGGTCTTGTATACATATAGTTTTATTTTTATTTTATTTTCTGTCATTTTCTCCTTTCTTTTATTTGATCTTATTTTTCATAAATTGTTTCCGACTCATTTTCTATTTCCTTTTTCTATGAGGGCCTGACGAGCGAGGGAACCATTCTTAGGAGCACCAACGCACCCGAGCAAATTGAGGCAACTTGTTTCTTTATCGAGCAGCATGAGAATGTAGGAGAGGAGGAGAAGAAGACTTGGAGGATCCACCCGAGTGAATTAGAGGCAACTCGTTTATTTATCGAGAAGTTTGAGAACGTAGGAGAGGAGGAGCAGAAGACTTGGAGGATCCTTGGAGCGTTTTTTATTTTTAAACATTTTATTTTTTTTAATAAATTTGTAATAATTCTTTGCATTTACCTTTTTTTGTTATCTAGGCCTTTATATACCTTTGGATTGCAGGTTCTATTTCACCAAGTGCCGATGCACTTTGGGGACCTCACCGGATTTTTGTTTTCACTGCCTTTATTTTTATTTTTTTTTCTCATGGATTTTTGTGCTTGGGACCTTAGAAGTAGGTTCCATTATCTTGGCTGAGCAAGGTAACTGATTAGGTCCACATCTCTAATAAAAATATATGTTCCTATAGATTAGAGTGTAGGATTGGACTAGTCAAATAAACCTGTTCTTGCCCGCTAATAGAAGTTATTGCTTAAGACGTTACTCTTGCATCATTTAGGTAATTTATTTTCTTATCTTTAGTGTTGGAGCAAGGTACACCTTTTATCTCTTGCACGCATCATTGATTTTGGTCAAATCAACTTTTTCGATTTGCTTCCTTGATTTCTCTCACTTAGGAAATAAAGGAATTGGAAAGATCAATAGATCATTTTATTTGAAAAAGATCAAAAAAGTGACAAACAAATAAAATTGGGATTGTTAAAGAAAACTCGACCCTAAAACAAACGTAAAAGGACTTATCATTCATTGTTTTGGGAGAGTAACCCCCTCATTGTATTCAGCTACACTACAGACTGAGTGGGTGAGGACGCGACCATAAGGTTAGAGCCCAAATACCTGGACTTGTGCCCTATGCTCATATTCATTACTCTTTGGTGCATGGTCGAGATGAAAGCACTTGCCTCAGATGTTAGAAAATCAGTTTGATGTGCTCATTCTCCTTTCTCCCTTTGGGCTTTATATTGAACTCGACAACCCAAGTAGATAGTTCCATTGATTGGGGTGGATTGAGAACATATGCTAGGAGATAGCGGCGACTCACCCTGTGTGTTTGGTAGTAAGCAACTTTGTTTAGATTCATTAAATAAAATTGAAAAGATAAAAAACCGAACCTTTAAATTCTCCACTTTCATTCAGTTGGTGAATCGGGGGTTGTATTGTGTTTGTTTGGTATGAGCAGTCCAGATCTCATCAATGTTTCATCTACTTCTTTCACTTCCTCTCCTTGTCCCTCGGCTACGATCACGATAATCGGAAGGAGATCTCTTAGGCTGGTTCTTGTGACACCGCTATTCAACAATCCTCCCCATTCATCTAGGTCACATCAAGAGAGCCTAAATCGTCTCTTCGAACCCGAGTTTTCATCCACTCTTTTTCCTCTTGATCACCATTCTTTTATTCTTTCTACATCACAGTCTTTTACAAATTAATAGTTTCAGCAGTTCTACGTTGATATGTCAGAGCCTGATATAGACAAACACTATGGCTGGGAAAGCACCCCAACAGGTGCAGACCACTTCAATTGTGATTGATCATGCATCAATAAACTACGGTTTACTGGCTTCCCTTGAGACATTGCAGCATCAGATTAGGGAGCATGGGAGGGTGATGATTGAGGTTAGAGCCGAACTTGTCCAGTTGAGAGAGAGGCGAGATGATGAGAGAGACGAGGATATTCCTGATAAGGAAAGAGATGGTAAAGAGAGACCTCAGGGTCATGGAGATGATATTCCACAGATGGAGGAGCTGGGATTCCACCTAGACCTGCTCGTACCATGAAAGAGTTGTACAACCCTGGTGCAACTACGAGTCATCAGTGGATTCATTTACCTATTATTCTAGGAGACTTTTAGCTTCATCCCGAGGCCATTTAGCTCTTGACCATGTGATGAATCTCCATTTCATCACCTTTATTCTATCATTTTGGCCTCAAAAACCCCAACAAATGCATGTAAATAGCATCAAATTGTACATAATAGCATTCATGATTCATTGTAGTAATTACACATTAAATAAGGTTTTTAATGCCAAAATTATAGAATAAAGAGAAGAAAAGAAAAAGGAATAAAATATTGCAAATATTTTATGACCCAAACCCCGAGACCAAGGCCAGTATGGTATTGGTCGACAAGGAATAAAGTAGGGGGAGATAAGTGCCAGTGTACAATAAATACCTCATTTATTCATGCATTTATTTATGCATTTTTGACACCTATTTTGTATATAATTATTTATTCCTCAAATAAAGAAACCTTGTTCATGAAAGTTGTAGATAATAATTTAGATAAAAATACAAAATTGAGTTTGTGTCAAAATAATACTCAGTGTACATTTTATACACAGGATAAAAAGCCAAAATATCAACTTCACAGACCCATATCTTGCAAATAAAAACTCCAAATCACCCAAACTCACCTTTGATTGTATATAGCTTTCCAAGAACTATTTAATAAAATTGGTTTCATAATTTTTGGAGTCCATATGCAAAAATTAGGTTTTTGGCCCTCATTATGCAGCCTGCCTGATTAAAATATTCCATTTATTCATTATTCATTATTGTAGCAAATTTGTATTTTTAGAATTTTACAAATAATGTATATAATACATGTACATATTAAAATTAAAAGAAAACTAAAAAGAATTTCTAAAATAAAATAAGTTTATGTAATACATAGGTAAAATACCTATGATAAGAATGTACATAAATAAAAGGGGATTTTATTATTTCATTCTTTTAGTCATTTATACTTCTATAATAATGCTATGTTATATATAACTTATTAAAAATACAAATCCAAAGTAAAAACAAATAAAATTCACTAAAAAAATGAAATGTATAGGTAAAATACCTATAAGTATACTTACACATGCATATACCTATTAATTTATAAATGTAAATAAACTCCTAAAAATTAAATAAAAATACCTTTATACTCACAAAAATAAATTATAAATTTATAAAATAAGCCAATAAAATAATAAAAGAAAATAAACAAATTAAAAATAAAATACACAAAAATACATGTAAATACATACATATACACATTATCAAATTAAAACCATAATAAAACACTCCGAAAAATTCAATAAAAATCACAAATAAATATTACATGAAAAAATACACATTCTTTATGTTTTAAGAAAATTCTAATAAAATCGTTTACTATGGTAAATAAATCAATTTAGACTCAATTTCCTGTTTTGTCTTTTAGCGGCTGACGTGGACCAATGGGGTGCCGGCCTTCGTTGACCCCCTGGTCAACTGTCCCATCCCAGCTCTGGTGTCTCTGAACCATCTTTTCCCCGATTTTCATCCCTTTTTTACGCCCATCCCGTCCATCGATCGAGCTCGCTTCCTTCACAAGAATTGATCTCTGATTATCCATGATGCCCGCCAATAACTTGGATCGATCAGATACTCATTGCATTAAGTAATAATCGCCGGTCAATAAGGCTCCATGCCAATGTCTATAAATAAGTAGCTCCGCCTCCTTCCTCGAATTTGGCCAATTTCATTCCAACCAAAAGCCTTGATCTTGTTCCTGGACCGTTCCTTGTGACAGGGGGAGTGCTCCATCGCCTCGATTCGGCCGGAGGAAGGAGAATTTTGACGCGGCGAAGCTCCGGCGTCCGCCCTGCTCCCTGGTGGCCCCCAGGTATAAGAGCTGCTCCTTTTATCGCTTTTTAGTTGTTTTTCATGTCAGCTTTTAATTCCAGTAGCTAGATTAGTCTTTAGTTAATCCCTTTAGCGTAAAATCAAAAATTCGAAGTTCGCCGGAGCTCAGCTCTGGCGACTCCTTCACTGTGTTCTTGAATGCATCCGACCGCCATTCGCACCCCATTTAATTCCCTATCGCTTTCTCCATCGAACGCACATCTTTATCCAACCCAGGACCTTCAGTCTTGGCGAATCAGAGCTCCTCCTCCGCCCTTCGCCGGAGCTCCTCCGCCACACCTCATCTTGCTGTGTAGCTTCAAAACCCCGGGTCGAGGAGGTAGCCCTCTCTCCCCCGGTTCTTTCTATGCAGGTCCAACGAGGAAAGGAGCCAATCTGGGCTCGATTCAACCCAGGAAGAGGGTCCTGGAGGTCTTGTTCTTCTCCGACTTCGTCCGACCCCCTCAGACCTCCAGGAGCCATGATAGGACCTTCAGGAGATGCGGAAGGTCGCCAGCTACGAGCAGAGCGCGTCAGAGGCGAGGGAGATGCCCGGAGAGGCCGACGCTACACGATCGAAGCTCGCTAGAGGCGAGCTTCTTCCCTGCTCCTCCAAGCATCTCCAACACCGTCAGATCAAAGGAGGCGGCCTAGATTGAACCAGCACCGTCAGATGAAGCACCGCATCGACCGTCCGATCAGCGAGGCTGATCTAATCTCCGCCGTCATTTGCGAATCGTCATCGGCCGATAGGAGCACGACGCGTGGCAAGTGGAAGCAGTCCAACCGTCGGATCGCACGCTTATTAGGGGTAAATTTCAGATTCAACCCCCCGCCTTCTTGTATTTAGGTTTTAATGCTATAAATAAAAATTCCTGCTGTAAATAATTTGTAAAAATTACTGAAGACCCCCCCTGATGTTTTTGTATTTATGTTTTAGTCCCTCTGCGCCTCACGTGCAGACTCCACGTGAGGCGCGTGAAATTTGCATGTAAACCCTGCCGGGTTTCAGTAATTGTAAAATGGCCATGAAAATAAAAGTAAATGTTCATTTTTATTATAATTTTTGCATGTAGGCCCCTGAGGAATATTTTAATTGCAAAAATACCCCTGCTAGGCAATTTATTTTTGTATGCTTTGTCTATTTATTTTGTGCTTCATATTTCTTTGAAAAATTTTGCAAAAATAGACATAAGCTCCGGTTAGTGTACCCTTGCACGCTATATTTTTAGTTTTTAATTTTGTTGCATTTTTGCATTTATTAAAAATAAAAAACATGCCTCTTATGTACTTTCTAGTTTATAAAATACCAAAAAAATATTAAAAGACCTCTAAAAATTCCAAAACAATTCCTTAGTGTGTATTTTGACCTATTTTAGTGTCAGTCCAAAAATCCCTAAAAATCTCAAAAGAAAAACCTTAAAAACTCAAAAACACCCAAAAACTTCAAAAAAATATATAAAATCAAAGAAAAATCAGAAAAATATGATCTTAGTTCCTATTTCTTCTATATTTTATTATCTTAATTAGAAAAATAGTGTGAAAAAGTTTTGTGGTTGTTTGCTATTTTTGATCCCTATTTTACTTACAGCCAGTACCTATTTCACTGTTTTCCCCTATTTCAACATTTAAAAATACCAAAAACATTTTGAAAAATACCCAAAAATCACCAAAAAAGTAAAAAATGATGAAAATACCAAAACTACTTTATCTCTGATTTTTTGACTATTTTTGAGTATTTTTATAAATATTAAAGCACCCCTTTATATATATACCCCCTATTCTAAAGAAAATAAAAATATAGATATATATAAATAAATATATATCTATGTATCCCTCTCTATATATATTTATTAATATACAAAATCCTAAAATTAAAAAAAAACAAAAAAAATTATTATTGTTTATACATATATATATATATATAATGTATTATAAGCCATATTCTCACCCTCTATGAGTATACATATATTTATATATTTATATTCTATAAATTATATATATATATATTACCTAATTATATTATAAAAAAATAAATAAATAAATAAATAAAATCAAAAAAAAATAATAAAATTCAAAAACCCACAAAAATAGGCTTCACACATGGATGACTCGGTGATAGATGCACATTGTAGGCTTATGCATTTTTGTATTGCTCTCTGTGGTTCGACCTCTACATGCTTGTTCCCTATACATTTTATGGTAGAGTAATAAATATTAACTCATGTTTTGGGACTCATTTGTTTTATTCTTTTATTGTGGGTTAATAGCTGATCAACCCATGTTTGGTGAGTGGTCGCCTCAGCGACACTTGATACATATATTATTACGACCCTCGCTAAATGTGCGGTTATCAGATGGCGCCGTTGCCGGGGAGCAATGAGCATAGCCTAATTTATTTTGTCATTCTTGTGTATATTTTTGATTCATCATTTATTTTTGTGAGCAACTATTTTTATTGCTATTAATCACCATGCTTCATTTATTTATTTATTGTGACTATTTTATCTGCTCTATTTGATTGATTGAGCTATTCTAATGCAATCTTTTTGTGTCTTTGATGCGAGGGCCCGCCACGTGAGGATGGCTTCTTAGGAGGTCAAGGCAGCCGAGCTTGGAGGAGGATGGTCTTCTCTTCTCATGACCATCTGGAGAGAGTATCAAGGAAGCAATTAGATGTGGATTAGATAGGTGTAGATATTTAGGATTATTTTGTAATTTATGGTGAGAGAGAGACAATTTTGGCATGTAATTAAACAGGACTCTACTCTTCACAATGAGGTCCAGTGCCCGGGTTATTGTTCACCTGGGGGCCTCATCGCGGCTTTTCGAGTTTTCATCGCCTTCTTTTCTTTGTTTTCCGAAGTTTTGAGCTTTCCGCCTTTATTTTACTTTGTTTTGTGTGCTTGGAGCCCCTAGATGTAGGTTGCTTGACTCGGTAGCTAGGTCCACACATTAATAAGAATGCATGTTCCTATAGTCTACTTCGTATGGATCTAGTCAAATTTAAAACAAACCGTTCATTTATCTCTTAGCCCTTGTGCCGCAGCGAGCCCTGTAAAGCGCTTTCTCCTACCCTCAAGTGTGTTGAGCAGAGGAGGGGTGAGCCAAGACCGAACCCTTCAGTCTAGAGATGAATGAACGACTTATGGTTCTTCACGTTAATAGCAACTAATGTTTAGGGCGATTTTGTGCCTTGCATACCGACATGTAGATAGGTTTAAAAATTCTATTTTGCATACCGCATGGAGAGAGCTGGGATGCACTGTAAGTTTCTAACTCAGCATGCATCATTCGGTTCAATGGTGAGATTTCCATCATGGAACCACTTGCACGACTTTTCCGCTATCTCCCTCTGATTTTGAGCACCTAGGACTTAAATGAAAATCTACAAAAACGTTAGGTGCTAGTATGAAACAGACTCAAAAAAAGTGAAAACCCAAAAAATAAAACAAGGGGACTGCTAAATAAACTTCGACCTTAATTAAAATCTGTAATGGACTATCATTGTACCGGGTTCATAAAGCCCTCATTGTTTTCAGGTACCTTGGAGGGGGACCAAAACCCTACTCCCTTGAGCGAGTGCGACCCCTAAGGATTAAAGCCCAAAACCTAGTCTGCAACTGTCTTGTGTATCGCCTGGATTTCCGAAGTAATGGCGCTTCTATCGTACGTAGGCGAGTAGGGCTTGGTCACCAATGATGACTCCCTATTGTGTGGAGCATCGACCCTGTCCGAAGTATTGAGCATAGGCCACGCCTTCACAGGGGTGTCTGTATCATTGTCCTGCGTCTGAGTAGGTTCTTGCACGCTCACGGGTGATTCCGTTGCGAGCGAGAACCGAAGTATTGGTTTCGCCTATCGGCTTTCTCTCTCTATTTCTTTGGCTGAGTAGGGATCCAGGAAGGGTTACAAGGACTCCAAAAAGTACATACTACAGGTTACACAGGAGGAGGACAAGTACGGGATACTCTTCCGGCAGTACTCTCTCTCCAATAGGGTAGCGTACTAAGGACTTGTTATAAGATATGCCTGAAAACCACAACTCTAAAAATGAAAAGATAATAAATAGCCAAGCTTTCACGGCTTCACATGGCGTGAGTTGGTGAACCCAATTTTGTATTGTGTTTGTATGGATCTAGATTAAGGTTCAAAGATCAAGTCCCACGCCTTTGCGCACATTTTGTTGTTTCTCCCTTTGACCACCCCGCTCAACCGAGCCTCTCTACTATTTTACACTCCTTTTATTCCTCGTTGACCATCGTATCTTTCATCCAACATCCGATCTTCTCTTGTACTCCGCGAAGTTGATCCATGGATGGTTTCCGTCGGGACCATGCCGACACCCACATCGATTCCATGGACTCAACTCCGCCAATAAGTTCGAGGCGATTCCCGAGAACCCGATCCGGACTTTGCGGATCGATTTCCAGACTCCTCGTTTTCTACCTTTCTCTTGGCCACCCAATAAACTGGGATCACTTTTTGTCCCACTTTCGCCGTTGTGAATGGAAGTCGATTATAGTCTACATCCTTTTCCATTCACAACATGCTGGGGTCGACCTGAATTCTAGCTTCATCACGGCAGCTGAACCTTAATTGCAAGTGATCTGATTCGGACCATCTCATTATGCAGATAGAAGACAGTGCGATCCCTGGAGACTACTCCGGAGTTCATCTCGTCCGACTCAAACCCTGACATGGCTCCAGGAGGAAAGGGCAAGGGTCAGCAGCCACCACAACCAGAGGGACAGTTGCCAGACCAGAACCAAGTCAATGCACAACTACTGGCGTCTATCCAAGCTATTCAGCAGCAGCTGACCGAGCAGGCCCTCACACAGACTGCATTCCAGGATATGTTGAATGACATGATGAACCGTGACGATGGAGGAGGAGGCAGAGGCAGAGGAGGCAGGGGAGGAGGAGATGGAGGTGGAGGAGGTGGTGATGACCACAATGATGACCTTGAATTACCACCACCAAAGCCAACACATCAAGAAACATACAATCCGGGAGACATCCAGATGACCGAGTGGATTCTCATTCCACCGGTACATGCTCACTTTGAGCTGAAGCCCCAGTTCATCGCCCTTCTCCCTGCATTTCATGGAAACACCAATGAAGAGCCGTACATTCACCTGCAGCAATTTTCCCGCATTTGCCGTACTACTCACTATCCCAATGTCCCTCTGGACATTGTCAAGATGATGGCATTCCCATTCAGCCTACAGGACAAGACCCTTTATTGGGTCAACCATCTGGGGAAGGTCGTGACAACCTGGGAGGAGTTGAAGTCCGCCTTCCTGCACAAGTATTACCCTCTCGGTCGGCTCAACCAGATGCGAGCCCGTATCAGCAATTTCTCCCAAGGAGCTCATGAGTCAGTACACGAAGCTTGGGAGAGATTTACTGACCTGCAGGAGAAATGTCCCCACCATGAGATCCCTAAGACCAGCTTGGTCCAGCATTTCTTTGGGGGACTGAACATTGAAAGCCAAAGGCTCATTGACGCAGCATGTGGGGGCTCACATTTTAACAAGGATGAAGATGTAGTTTGGCAGATATTTGAAGAAATGGCCGAAGGAGAGGCCGCCCTCTCTTCATCCAAGGCGTATCAGAAGCAGCCCCAGATCCTCCAGAAGCAAGTGCACATGGCTGCATCCAAGGAAGCAGAGAGAGATGAGTGCTCCAACCTCAGCATCATCGGGGGCCATCTCTAAGGTAGATATCATTGAGAAGCGATCATAGGACCTCGAGAAACTCACTGTGATCGAGAAGAGGACCCAGAACCTGGATAAGCTAGATCATATCAACAAGTACCTTGAACTGTTGGTCGGCACTATCAACTCTGTCCAGTCGGCTACACCATCGGACGCTCCCGCTGAGAAGAAAGACGAGCAGCAACCGCAGCATCAGCCTCAGCCGAGCCAGCAGCCACCGGCAGTCCAGCACGTGTACTACGTGCAGGCGCCCGACCAGGGCCCTCCGCAGCAGCAGATGGTCGTGTACCAGCCAGAGTTTCTCTCCGGACCTGATCCAATCTTCCCACCACCACCCCTGATTCAGGAAGTGAACAGGGTATGGGATAATGATCCACAGCCGACCCGTCCTCAGGGACAACCCCAGGGTCAGCAATTTACCAATCGGTAATACCACCAACCTCAGGGTGGTCGTTTTGGACAATCCTCGCAGCCTCACCAACATTACCAGCAGCCGCCCCAGTTTGCACAGCAATGGAGGCAGAATTTTCCTTACCAGCAGCAGCCGCAGTACCGCCACCCACAACCGTATCATCAGTACGCGGCTGCCCCCTCTCAGCAACACCAGCAGTATCCTCCTCCCTCATACCAACAACTTCAACTTCCTGCATCACCTCAGAACCACCAGCAACAGCCTCCCCACCCATCTACCCAACAGCAGCATGGTCTGCACGCTGAATCTTCTGAAGTATCTCCTGCGAACCCCACCATGGATTGTCTGGCCCAGCTTGTTAAAGGGCTAGCAGAAATGACAAAGCGGCTTGATGACCTGACCGCCACCCGAACTACCATTCCGGCCCAGGTCGAAGCCAACCCCAACAATTTTTAGAAGAAAGAGCAGGTAGAATGTGATGTCCTGTCCGTGTCTGGTAATGATATTACTGTTTATTCTAATGTTGTTACTCTCAGGAGCGGTAGGGCCTTGCCTCCGCCTGCTACCAGAAGTGGGGTGAATAAAGAAACAGGTGGATCGTCATCTTCCGCATCAGCCGTGCCAGCTACAGGGGCGGGTGAGGAGGAAGAAGAAGGAGAAGCCAGTCCAGTCGTCGTGCCATCTGCCCGTGGAATTATATCACAAGTCTCTTTGGGCAATCAATAGTTGCAATTTGAACTCACGCAAAAGTGGTCAGAAGAGGAAAGACGATCTGAACATGCTCTTGGAATTCCGAGACTATGCATACTATAACACCTTGATGTACAAGGAGAAGGTGAAACGCTGGCATGACCGGCACATCAGACGAAAGACCTTTGACGTTGGACAGAAAGTATGGTTGTTTGATGCAAAGTTGCGGATATTTCCAGGCAAATTAAAGAGTAAGTGGACAGGGCCATTTCGAGTTTGTGAAGTACGTGACAATGGAAGCATTGCCATATCAGAATTGTCCCCTGACGCACAGCCCTTCGTCGTCAACGGCCAACTCCTGAAGCCTTACTTAGAACCAGATGCATTCTTGGCCGTTGTTGACTCAATCCAGCTCGTACAGCACGATGACACTTCCACAACCGCTGCAGCATCAGAAGATTCAGACGATGTACTCCAACCACTGTTTATCTAATTTTCTTCTTTTCTTCTTCTCTTCTTTTCCTTTTATATTTTCTTTTTCTATCTAAAAGGTGCCGCCCTTGTAGACAGTTTTCTATACTTACGACGTACTTTGTCCTAAGTATAGGGGGGATGTGCACCCCGAGTTTTTCATTTCATTCTGATCCTCTCCATTGTCTCTTCTTCTTGTCTATACTTAGGAGTATCTTACCCTAAGTATAGGGGGAGATAATCTGAGTACGATCTGTGTATTCCCACTCTTGACCCTCCCTGCTTTTGTACAGTCTGCTATACTTAGGATTACTTGATCCTAAGTATAGGGGGGACGGTCAACTTCTCATTCATTCATTTCATTCATATTTATTCTTTAGACTTGTCTATACTCAGTACGAGTTATGTCTCTGCTTTTCTCTTCGATCTATGAGGACATAGCTCAAGTTAAGTATAGGGGGGTCGTATATACCATGTATATACTATAAGCCATAACTCATACTGAAAAATAGAAGATCACCTCAACATAAAATAGAATGTAAAAAGCAGCTCTATAATAATGAAAGATGATTGTGAGTTCCTCAGACTCTTTGTACATATACTGATTATTAAGTCAGAAAAGCATTTTGTGCAAAAAGTTTCTTTGAAAAATCTTGTGAAAATAGTTTGAAAATAGTGTGTACAAGTATTCAACCTTTGAAAAATCAGTTTTGTGTGTAAAATTTATTTTCTTTGAGTGAAATCAAAATGTGTGAAAATCAGTGTGCAAATGATTGTAAAAATGTAATTGTCAAAATTGTTTTGAAAAACCTATTTATGTTGTGTAAATCCTTGGTAAAATCATTTTCAAAGACGTGTACATATTTGCAAAATTATTTTGGACTAGAGTTCTCAAAATTCATTTGAAAAGGATTCTCGAATTAGGTCTGAGGAGTCTGCACAAAAATCTCTCATTTGTAAATAAGGAATAAGCCAAATAAAGCCTATAAGAACCAAAACCATATTGTACATCAAATACAGTTTCTCTTCTTTTATACATACTGATTAATAAATCAGATACCTATACAGTAGGATTTGAAAAATAGTGTGACCAGTTTTAAAAAATTTGATGTGAAATGATTTCAACCTGTATGAAACTGTTTTGATTGAAAAACTTTTTCTTTGTGTGAAAGAAAGGATTTGAAAAACTTATGTGCAAATGTTTTGAAAAATGTTTGTCAAAATTATTGTGAAAAATGTACATATAGTGTGAAAAATCTTTGCAAAAATAGTTTTCAAATGAGTGTAAATGATTGCAAAAATTATCGTGTACTATAGTTTGCAAAAATTATTTTCAAAACTAGACCAGAAGAATAAGATCACTATTATAAATACTTGTAAATCATAAATAAGACACATACAATTCTTTCTGTACAATTCTAAATAAACTACTTCACTCAAACCTGTAAAGTTTTTATAAATTCATACATTTTGTAAATAAAGGGGCGAGCTGTGTAAATAATTATATGTACCCTTTCATTTTATTTGCAAAAATTCTTTGTGTAAAATATTCTTTGATTCTTTTAAATTCTTTGTGAAAAAAATTTTGCATCATTCATTGTGCATAGCATAAGCATACCATTCGTATTCTTTTTGAGTGAGCTTGATGATTGAATCAGTCTAATAAAGTCTCAAATTGGAGCTCGGTTAGACCTTACCGCACCTAACTGCACTGGAACCTTATGGGAACTAGATCTAAGGTACTTCAAGTCTATACAGACTTAATTCTTTGAGAAATCAGGGCTAGGTTCAAGTCATCTCAGTGGACTAACTAGAACTTTTCGAGACACACGTACGACTCTTGCCGACCGTGACCTAACTTGGACACTTGCACCTTTCACTTGGCTCAACTCAGTTGGAGTGGTGAGGGGGTTGGATTTGCCAGTCTGAGACGCACACGGGTGGAAACATTCGTCCTCGTCTAGGGAGGGAAGTGCACCCCAACCTGGTCCAATAGCCATGAGGTCTAAAGATAGGAGATTGTGGGTTGCGATAAAGCTTCAAAAGAGGGATAGTCTACTGGCTCAAGAGGAAAAATTCCTTATGTAAATGCTGTTGTGCATAGTATTAAAAAAATGGTCAGGCCTGTACAAAAATAAAATGCCTGCAAAGTATGTACAAAGTCAATAAGCAAGCTTGAGTTCCAAAGACAAATATGTGAGCCTGCAGCTGGATGACTTGACTACACTGGTCTTGCATCCTAGGATAGGTAGCTACACTGGCTACCGTCCATTCTTCTCTTCACCCCCTCCTCTTGAGCTGGTTGCCACTTGAACTTAGAAGGGAATACCCTGCTCCTCGAGGAAAGAGCTGTTGGATTGGGGAATCATTGGGTTGTCATTCGGGAGAAGTCAGTTCCTTTATCATTTCAGTTGGGGAGATCCACTACCACTTACACTGTACAAGTCAGCTTCATAGTTATAAGGGTTTGCGTATGATGTAGACCAGTTCTGACCAGGCTATTGAGGTGGGATGAACCGAGTTCTGTGACTATCGAAGGCTGTTGTATTTTAGAGCTGGTTCCCGACTAGGTTCCACACACATCTACACCCAAGGTCTGACAGGAGCTCCAAATTCAGATTTTGTAAAGACATGCATTGCACTGAAAGCACCCCTATTCACTCTATCTTTCTCTAATTCTCCTTTTTCTTTTCTTTATTCTTTTTATGCTTATTGCATAAGTTTTTGCTAGGGACTAGCAAAGGCAAGTATAGGGGGGTGATGAATCTCCATTTCATCACCTTTATTCTATCATTTTGGCCTCAAAAACCCCAACAAATGCATGTAAATAGCATCAAATTGTACATAATAGCATTCATGATTCATTGTAGTAATTACACATTAAATAAGGTTTTTAATGCCAAAATTATAGAATAAAGAGAAGAAAAGAAAAAGGAATAAAATATTGCAAATATTTTATGACCCAAACCCCGAGACCAAGGCCAGTATGGTATTGGTCGACAAGGAATAAAGTAGGGGGAGATAAGGGCCAGTGTACAATAAATACCTCATTTATTCATGCATTTATTTATGCATTTTTAACACCTATTTTGTACATAATTATTTATTCCTCAAATAAAGAAATCTTGTTCATGAAAGTTGTAGATAATAATTTAAATAAAAATACAAAATTGAGTTTGTGTCAAAATAATACTCAGTGTACATTTTATGCACAGGATAAAAAGCCAAAAATATCAACTTCACATACCCATATCTTGCAAATAAAAACTCCAAATCACCCGAACTCGCATTTGATTGTATATAGCTTTCCAAGAACTATTTAATAAAATTGGTTTCATAATTTTTGGAGTCCATATGAAAAATTAGGTTTTTGGCCCTCATTGTGCAGCCTGCCTGATTAAAATATTCCATTTATTCATTATTCCAACCAAAAGCCTTGATCTTATTCCTAGACCGTTCCTTGTGACAGGGGGAGTGCTCCATCGCCTCGATTCGGCCGGAGGAAGGAGAATTTTCACGCGGCAGAGCTCCGGCGTCCGCCCTGCTCCCTGGTTGCCCCCAGGTATAAGAGCTGCTCCTTTTATCGCTTTTTAGTTAGTTTTTCATGTCAGCTTTTAATTCCAGTAGCTAGATTAGTCTTTAGTTAATCCCTTTAGCGTAAAATCAAAAATTCGAAGTTCGCCGGAGCTCAGATCCGGCGACTCCTTCACTGTGTTCTTGACTGCATCCGACCGCCATTCACACCCCATTTCATTCCCTATCGCTTTCTCCATCGAACGCACATCTTTATCCAACCCAGGACCTTCGGTCTTGGCGAATCGGAGCTCCTCCTCCGCCCTTCGCCGGAGCTCCTCCGCCACACCTCATCTTGCTGTGTAGCTTCAAAACCCCTGGTCGAGGAGGTAGCCCTCTCTCCCCCGGTTCTTTCTATGCAGGTCCAACGAGGAAAGGAGCCCATCTGGGCTCGATTCAACCCAGGAAGAGGGTCCTGGAGGTTTTGTTCTTCTCCGACTTGGTCCGAACCCCTCATACCTCCAGGAGCCATGATAGGACCTTCAGGAGATGCGGAAGGTCGCCAGCTACGAGCAGAGCGTGTCAGAGGCGAGGGAGATGCCCGGAGAGGCTGACGCTGCACGATCGAAGCTCGCCGGAGGCGAGCTTCTTCCCTATTCCTCCAAGCATCTCCAGCACCGTCAGATCAAAGGAGGCGGCCCAGATTGAACCAGCACCGTCAGATGAAGCACCGCATCGACCGTCCGATCAGCGAGGCTGATCTAATCTCCACCGTCATCTGCGAATCGTCATCGGCCGACAGGAGCACGACGCGTGGCAAGTGGAAGCAGTCCAACCGTCGGATCGCACGCTTATTAGGGGTAAATTTCAGATTCAACCCCCCGCCTTCTTGTATTTAGGTTTTAATGCTATAAATAAAAATTCCTGTTGTAAATAATTTGTAAAAATTACTGAAGACCCCCCTGATGTTTTTGTATTTATGTTTTAGTCCCTCTGCGCCTCACGTGCAGACCCCACGTGAGGCGTGTGAAATTTGCATGTAAACCCTGCCGGGTTTCAGTAATTGTAAAATGGCCCTGAAAATAAAAGTAAACGTTCATTTTTATTGTAATTTTTGCATGTAGGCCCCTGAGGAATATTTTAATTGCAAAAATACCCCTGCCAGGCTATTTATTTTTGTATGCTTTGTCTATTTATTTTGTGCTTCATATTTCTTTGAAAATTTTTGCAAAAATAGACATAAGCTCTTATTAGTGTACCCTTGCACGCTATATTTTTAGTTTTTATTTTTGTTGCATTTTTACATTTATTAAAAATAAAAAACATGCCTCTTATTTACTGTCTAGTTTATAAAATACCACAAAAATATTAAAAGACCTCTAAAAATTCCAAAAAAAATCCCTAGTGTGTATTTTGACCTATTTTAGTGTCAATCCAAAAATCCCTAAAAATCTCAAAAGAAAAACCTTAAAAACTCAAAAACACCCAAAAACTTCAAAAAAATATATAAAATCAAAGAAAAATATGATCTCAGTTCCTATTTCTTCTATATTTTATTATCTTTATTAGACAAATAGTGTGGAAAGGTTTTGTGGTTGTTTGCTATTTTTGATCCCTATTTTACTTACAGCCAGTACCTATTTCACTGTTTTCCCCTATTTGAGCATTTAAAAATACCGAAAACATTTTGAAAAATAACCAAAAATCACCAAAAAAGTAAAAAATGATGAAAATACAAAAAATACTTTATCTCTGATTTTTTTGACTATTTTTGAGTATTTTTATAAATATTAAAGCACCCCTTTATATATATACCCCCTATTCTAAAGAAAATAAAAAAATATATATAAAAATATAAATATATCTATGTATCCCTCTATATATATATTTATTAATATACAAAATCCTTAAATTAGTAAAAACCAAAAAATTATTATTGTTTATACATATATATATAATGTATGTATCATAAGCCATATTCTCACCCTCTATGAGTATACATATATTTATATATTTATAGTCTATAAATTATATATATATATTACCTAATTATATTATAAAAAAATAAATAAAAAAATCAAAAATAAATAATAAAATTCAAAAACCCACAAAATAGGCTTCACACATGGATGACTCGGTGATAGATACACATTGTAGGCTTATGCATTTTTGTATTGCTCTCTGTGGTTCGACCTCTACATGCTTGTTCCCTATACATTTTATGGTAGAGTAATAAATATTAACTCATATTTTGGGACTTATTTGTTTTATTCTTTTATTGTGGGTTAATAGCTGATCAACCCATGTTTGGTGAGTGGTCGCCTCAGCGACACTTGATACATATATTATTACGTCCCTCGCTAAATGTGCGGTTATCACCAAGTTCCATGGATATGCCATTGAGGAGCCCCATTTGCACCTCCAGGACTTTGAGTAGATCTATAACACTGTACATGATAGATTTGTGGACAAGGATACTATCAAGATGATATCATTCCCTTTCTCATTGGCTGATTGAGCAACCAATTGGCTGAGACATATTGGGATAGTTGTCACTACTTTGGAGCAGTTGAGGATTGCGTACTTGAACAAGTACTATCCACCTGGTCGAACCAATGCAGCCAGAGTCGTGATCAGCAACTTCACCATGATCCCAGACAAGCAGTTCCATGAGGCTTGGGATCATTTTAGAGAGCTTACTAATAGGTGTCCACACCATGACATCAACAAGCCCAATCTTGTCAGAGTTTCTTTTGTGTGAAGACACCTGAGCTGTAGGGGCTAATGAATGCCTCTTGTGGAGGATCCTATTTTTTCAAGATGAGGATCAGGTCTAGGATATTTATGAGGAGATGGCAGAGAACTACATTGTGATGAACCAAACTCGTGTCTACACACATGGGAAGCCCCCACATCCAGCAGTACATCATAGAATGGCACACATTGAGGTGGGATCGTTGTCTTCTATTATAGCAGCACAATCATAGTCCTCATCTGCTGACATGGGGATCATTTGTCAGAAGCTAGACCGTATGGAGATCATCGAGAAGAAGTGCTAGGGTCTAGACAAGCTCGATAAGATTGACGAGATGATCCAGTGTTTGAGTGACCTGAAGACACATATCATGTGCCTATCGGAGATACATATGGCTTCCATGCCTTCTTCACAGTCATAGGCAGATCAAGGGAGCAGTACTGGTTCTCCACATTTATTCTGAGCAGATCTAGCATGTTCTCTAGTACCAGACGCAACAACCACCATCTTCTGTTACTCAAATAGTGGTCTACCAGAGCAAACATACTATCTCCTCTTTTACACCATATACTTTAGAGAAGCCTAAGTCACTGATTGAGGTCAACGGAATTTGGTACAGCCAGTGCCAGCAACAACCAGGGATCCGCCGTGACAACCCAGGTTTCTGTTGGTCCACAAAAGGAGCTCATTCCCAGCTGCAGCCTCAGGCATCTTCAAGGCAGAGTAGAGCGCATCCCTAACCTAGTCCTCATCCAAATTACTAGAGTTCACAGTAGAGACATGGTGCACATCCAGCTCGACACTCTTACACTCACCAATAGCCTCATTCGTATTCCTAACAGCTTCATTTCCAGAGAGGCAACTCATCTGGGTCTCATCCTTCTTATAAGAACCCGGCTTTAGAGGATCTCTCCTGCATGATTTCAAAGCAATAGACATCTTTCAGGCGAGAGATGAATGAGTTTTGTCATGAGATGAGAGAGATCATATAGGGTAAAGCCACCATTCTTGCCCAGATAGAGCCGAATCCTAACAATCTGAAGAGGAAGTCTGAGCATGTACAGATTATAGAGTCCACCACTCCGAGTGAGGTACTTGATGATATTCATAATTTGTTTGATGCTGATTTTGTGACACTTAGGAGCAGTAGAGTTCCAACCGATGGTGCCTCATCTTGGCAAGGAGAGGATGTACATGCACATTCAGGTGAGAAAGATGTGCGAGATAGCAGTACTGAGGCCACTATACCAGTTTCTAATGGTGGTGTTGATGCCACCTATCCTGATGATCAAGAGGGAGGTACTGAATCCGTCATTACCCTAGTTGTAGATGGTGGCGCTGATGCCTCTATACTTGTGAAGCCCGAGAGCGGTGTTGATGCCGCTACACATACTGCTGATGGTGGTGCTGATGCCACCAAGTTTGATTATACAGATATACCTGCTGATATTCCTTTTTATGTACTCAGTGATGTTGATAGAAAGATACAAAAAAAATGTACAAAACAAAAAATCCAAAAAGAGAAATAAAAGAAAGGTTTCTTCTTCTTCTACTAGTTCATCTTGTGTTGCTCATGCTGATTTGATTGATGCTAGTAATTCACATGTGAAGAGACCTATTCTTAGATATAACCCTCATTCTTCTGAGGAGGGTCCATTTGTTCCTTTACCCCAAGCACTCCATTTAGGGAAAGGAAATAAAATGGAAAATAAAAAGAAGCATCTTTTAGAGTTCAGCGAGTAGATGATTGATAGATTTCAGATACAACTGACTCTTACAAGGGCCCTAGAGCACATCCCTCTCTTTGAGAAGATCCTTAGAGATAAGACCATCGTCTGTAGGAAGAAGAGATGCAACCATTGTTCTGAGATCCATGTGCTCACCCATGCCACTTGCTATGCTATTCAGAGTCGTATACCGGCCAAGAGGCCAGATTGAGGAGATACATATGTCAGATGTCAGACTCAAGAGTAGCAGTTCGATCGTACTTTATTAGACAATGATTCGTCGAGCAACCTTCTTCCGACAACCTTACTTGACCGTTTCGAGTTTGGCCCTCTTAGACGAAGCAGGGGCAGTACTTCAGTTTGCAGATAGATCAGTCAAGAGGCCAAAGGGATTGCTCAAGGATGTTGTCTTCACTGATTTGCAATTCCCTATGGACTTCATCATGTTGGACATAGAGATCCTTGAGTGTGTGACTAATACCTTGATCATATTAGGACGACCTTTTCTGGAGACATCAAAGGTCGTGTCTGATCATTGTGTACTTTCTCATCGAGGGAGAGAGTATACAATAGATACGACTGAGGATTTGATTTCTAGAGATTTAGCTAGATGAAAGCAGGGATCAGAGAAGACATCATATGCAGAGCGAGACATCCACCATGAGTGTGATATTGTGATTACAGATGATGAGGCAGTTTGGGCAGATCCAATTTCACGAGATCTTGTCACACCTCCAAAGTCTTTAGATTCACAATTGCTAGATGATGAGAGTTTGGAGAGCACACTTGTGGAGGACGATATTTTTGAGTCTGGAGATGTAGAGTTTGGTAGCGGGGTAGATTTTATTTCTTGTCATTCAGATTCATATCCCTCCAATTCAGACATGGATATCGATTGTCATGAGTTTGACGAGTGTATTTCGTGTTTGATTTTTGCAGAGCCGACATCTAGTATGGGGACCGAGCCAGTTCAGTCGTGTTAGTTATCAATTGGGCAGTCTCCATCAGTTTCAGAGGAGCAGAGAGAGTTCTCACATTCAGATCTGGTTGCTTTCACTCAGACCCTTAGGAAGCCAGATTTAACCGCTCCCACCCACCCGGAGCTGAAGCTGTTGCCATAGAGCATGACCCACTGATTCCTTATCGGTGAGCCCAAAATGTTTCCAGTCATAATCTTTGCTAATTTGATCGATGACCAAGAATCTCTCCTGATGGAGGTTCTTGAAAGAAATCGCAAGGTGATCGGATGGTCTGTAGTAGATCTCCATGGGATTAGTCCGGCCCTGTGCTTCCACCACATCTTTTTAGAGGTTTATGCCAAACCATCTCATAAGTTTCAAAGCAGGCTGAACCTGAATCTTTGAGAGGTAGTTATGAAATAAATTTCCAAGTGGTGGAGCGTCAATTTTATCTATCCCATCTCTGACTCTATATGGGTCAGTCTGCTTTATGTGGTACCCAAGAAGACTGGTATCACTACAATTATCAATGACGACGGAGAGGAGATTTCTACCCATGTACCCACTTCTTGGCGAGTCTACGTGGACTATAGATGATTGAATCAGATGACCAAGAAGGATCACTTTCCACTACAATTCATTGATCATATTATCGAGAGATTAGCCGGAAAGAGTCACTATTGCTATCTTGATGGGTACTTGAGATATAATTAGGTGTCCATTTCACTCGAAGACCATGACAAAATGACATTCACTTTTCCGTTCAGAATGTATGATTTTAGATGGATGCGATTTGGTTTATGTAATGCCCCAACTACATTCCAAAGGTGCATGCTTTCCATCTTCTCGAACATGGTAGGTGAATTTTTGGAGGTCTTCATGGATGACTTCTCGGTATATGGCGATGATTTTGATGCTTGCCTTTCTAGCGTAGACCGTATGCTTTAGTGATGCGTGGAAGTCAATCTTGTCTTATATTGGGAGAAGATCATTTCATAATGACTCAGGGGATGGTCCTCGGTCATATCATCTCCAACAGGGTCATGTAGGTTGATATGACCAAGGTAGACATCATTAAGAAGCTCGAACTGCTGTCCAATGTGAAGAAGTTGCGGTTTTTTCTGGGGCATGTCAGTTTCTACCGATGGTTCATTCAGGACTTCAGTCTAATTGCCCAACTGCTTACGGTGCGTTTGGTTGGCGGGTTAAGGCGGGTTAAACTGGTAGAGGGTAACTCGTTTTTGTGTTTTGGTGTTTGGATAGAGGTTAAACTGGGAGTGGGTTAGAAGTGGGTTTGGGGTGATATGATTGTATTGGAATTTGAAAAAGTGAGTAGTTATTGTGATGTGATTGTATTGAAGTTTGGAAAAGTGAGTAGAAATGGAGTAGTTTATAATTTTCATATGATATGATGGTATAATATATTATTTTTTGGTAGGATTGATGACGTAAAATTGATTTATTTATTTTTTTAAAAAAGGAATAAAGTGGGGCCCACGGGGAGAGAGGGGGATGTGGGTTAAGGGGGTAAACTCCCCTAACCCGCGGGTAACCCGCTGGCCGAACGGGGCCTTACTGATCTTCTCACGAAAGACATTGAGTTCCTTGTAGATGATAAGTGTCTTTCAATCTTTGAGACTCTAAAGAACCTGATTATCCAAGCTCCTGTCCTTCAGCCACCCTATTGGTCTCTCCCATTCGAGATCGTGATGGATGCCTCAGATTTTACCATAGGGGTTGTTTTAGGATAGAGGAGGGATGGTTTTCCTTTTTCCATTCACTACGCTAGTAGGACTTTGGATGCTGCCCAACGAAACTACACTGTTACGAAGAAAGAGATGCTAGCCGTAGTCTTTGCTTTGGATAAGTTTCGATCTTACATCATTGGATCTAGAGTAACTATCTACACATTGAAAACCAAGCCCGAGTACGACCCCACAAGGGTCTAAGAGAAGTCAAAAGTGTCACTGGGGCGATCACTCACGAAATCCCGGACCATCTCAACAATCAACCCACAATTGGATATCAAATAATAAAAGCATTGTGGATTACAATTTATTATAGACCATACTATAAAATGCATATAGTGACATGTGGAGCAGGGTGTCGAACACGGGGAACAAACGATGTAGCACTATATATTTATTATAAATAAATAATATAAGTATATGTGTATATATAACTATGCTCAATATCTACTAAATAAAGTGGATTTTTGAATTTATTTATTTATTTATTTTTATTTTATATTTTCTTTTTTTTATATATTTTTATATCTTTATATTTTCTTGTTCTTTTAATTTTTATATGTAGCTATATATAATATATATAATATAGGTTAGGATAAATACAAATAATAATAAAATAATCAAAATAAAAGAACTAAAATATTTTTGGGATTTAAAGTATTTTTTACTGTTTTTTTTATTTTTTTTGGAATTTTTGCTAATTTCTTATATTTTAAAAGTAAAAAATACCCTAAAACAGAGTTTAGTTAATTATCCGAAATTAGAATGGAGATTAAAAATAGAAGACAAAATCAAAATTTCTCCAAATTAATTTTAAAATAAAGATAATATTATAAAGAAAATTTCGAGATAAAATATATTTTTGAGTTTTTTTCTAGATTTTTTTATATTTTTGCAAAGGTTTCAGGGGTTTTTCAATTTTTTTAAAGTTTTATTTTGTATTTTTTATGATTTTTGGTTTGAATGTTAGAAATACATAAATACACAAAATCTATTTTTTGGGAATTTTTCAAAATGTTTTTGTAATTTTTATGGGTTTTATATTTCAAACAGGAGATGATCGTGCAATGTTCTATTTTTAGAAAATAGGAATGGGACCATGTAATGAAAAAAAATATAGCATGATCAAGCATGCATTTAGGTACCTATCCCTATTTTTTGGTGACTTTTAGAGCGCAACAACTATTTTTAATAAATAAAAAACATCACATAAAAAATGTTCAGCCTAACAAGGGTACAACTGCAATTAAAATATCATTTGAGGGCTAACAAGCATTTTTTCTCGAAAGATAACATTGATTTTAAAACTTTATATATTAAATAATAATTACAGAAACATGCAACTGCATCGGTGCAAATTTTACAACATAAGCGTGCGCCTGCACTTGACTCTGGCAAGGACTAAATTGCAATATGCAAAACATCCAAGGGGGTACATGTAATTTATCTAATAGTTTTAAATTAGATTAAATATTTACAATACCTTTGTGTAAATACAAAAAGGTGGAAGGTATCGGTGAAATTGTACCACTTAAGCACCCAAATTTGAGCGTCCAAACGTTGCCACGTGTCCTCTCGAACGGCTCTGATTGTGTATCCCTTCGTTTAGGATCAACTGTCCAGATTAGATCTGGACCGCTATTCTTAATCGAATTGCGGCGAAGGGGCTTATATGAACATTGAAGAACTCGACGACAATGAACTTTGCTTCTTCGATCCTTGCTCCTCCGATGGCTAATGCCTTCTCCGATGGGCCCAACAGGTAGTTGGGCGTTCTCCGCGTGCTGCTACACGGTTGATGAATCCACGATTCATCACACTAAAAGATGAAAAGAGAGCTTCATTCCTGAGTAATTAGCTACATTTCATCATTTATTCTGTATTTTTATCCTTCATTCATGTAAAATTAATAATTACGTTTTAACACTCATAATTGCATTCATAATCATTTTGACATTTGCACCCAACTTCATGCATTTTTTACTAATTCATGCTAACTCCAAATCACCTCAAATGAACTCCATTGTGTACATATTACTAACAAGATTAAAAAAATACAAAAAATACCAACTCAAATAATTGGCACGTGAGACAAAACTCCAATTTCAAACTAGATAGACTAAAATGCTCATAGATTTCTCATACAGTGCCCGATTTAGGTCTACTCACTTTTAAAGTAATATATATTCAAAGACCTTTAAAACAAGACCAATTTCATAAAAATCGGAGCTCGTATGTGAAAGTTGGGTTTCGGGCTTCTTTTACGCGTTTTGTGTTTTACACGTTTTTGACCTATTGTTTTATGCACATAATTAACTCTTTTTCGCTTATTTATTTTTTTTCTCTATATTCTTTGATGAAAGTTTAATAAAATCCATAAAAATCCAAATTCAAATTAAGACTGAAATCAAAGAAACTGGCCGAGTCCGAGTGTCCTCTGTGAGTCTGTACACATTTCTCACTTTTTTTCCTTATTTGTATTTCCCTATTTTCTTATTTAATAAAAATCCAAAAAATAGATTATTGTGTAAATATTTATCTTTGATTTTATCGTTATTTTCCTCGAATTTTCTCTTGATTAAAAATCAGGAAAATTACAAAACCTAAAAATCAATGTATTTTATGTACATGAAGTACCCCAAAAATATCATTTTGCACAGATAACCTCTTTTTCTCTTTGTCCCTTCATGAAAGTTGTATATATCATCGAGACGAGTAATTTTTGTGTTGAGCACTTTTCGATCTGAGGATATTTGTTATTTCTTTTGCATTTATTTTTTCATTTAATTCTCGATTTTTTCTGGAGCTAACACGTGGCAGCTCCTGGAGCCGCCACGTGTCAGCTATTTTTTAATCTCCTTTATTCCCATTTTTACAAAAAAAACTCTCGCACGTGCCCAACACGCGCAACGCCCGCCTCTCTTCGTTCCTTCTTCGCCAACAACTCCGCAACCTCCGCCCGTGCATCTCGAGCAACCCGCTACAGATCGCCCGCAACGGCCGCGACACAACTAACTCCACTTACCCTTATCTTCCTTGCCTTTATCCCCTCATCCCATAAAAACCCATCGAGGCCCTTGCTGCTCGAACCATCCGCGATTGCCGGGAAGAGAGAGCCACCAGCTTCGAGGATACCTCATGTGACAACGAGAGGTCACCCTCCAGTAGGCGACGATGGCGCAATCACCACGAGCAGCGAGATCCGTTGGAAGCATCAAGTGCCAACATCGTAACCTTGTTCTCAAGGTTGCTTAGTCTCTGGAATCACGCCGGTTCCATCGAGACTAGGATCATGTGTTGCTCTTCGAGCAACTGAACCAACCACGACGAACAGGTAATCACCCACTTCCCCTTTTCTTTCTTTCTTCCCTCTTACTTCCTTTGCTTCCTCCTCTGCCTTCAATTACACCCATTTAGTCTTCTTCCCCTTTAAATTCTTCTTCTTCCATTCCCCTGTTTCCACCACATTCCCCTGTTATTTTATCGGACCCCTCGTTAGGTTTTCATCCTTCGCGCGGAGCCCCAGCTTCGCATCACCGCATGGTCGCTAGCACTTTCACCTGTGCAGCGTGACCATGCGCTGCTCCGCCAACGACGGTCCAGCATGCTACCTCGCATCCTTGTCGACATCCGCTTGAAGCTCCCACGCGAACTCCATCCTCGATCCGCTCCTCCAGACTTCACACTCGAGCGACGTCACTCCAAAACCACCTCGAGGAGCAACCCCCTTCTCACAACCAAGCGCGGCCACAACTTCCAGGTACTCTTGCCCCAGACATCGACCCCTCAGCTCATCTCCTCCAACAACGAAGGATCGACCTGCAACCTCGCCATCGACACTCCTCCCCCCGGGAGGATCACCACCCTTCCAATAACCTAGGGCCGCGGCCGCTTCCTTTTCTGTGCAAGCACCGCCTCCACCTGTAGACGCGAGTCCCTACACCCTTGTGCGGTCTCTGCAACCCTCTCGCGCCTTAGAGCGTCCAGCAGCCAAGCCCCGCTGGGTGCCGCCATCGGACTCCACATGCGGGCACCCATCCAGACGCATTGTCCACACCACCATCCAAGAATTCCTACTCACATGAGGTACACGTGAGTAGGGGTGACATTTAAGACTGAGCCCCTAGCAATTTACATTTAGAGCTCACCGACCAGAGGGCATGTGCTTGACACATGACCTCTGGAAAATTTGCGAAGGAACCCTAGATTTCTGGCAAAATTATGAAGAGACCCCTCCATCTAGAACGTCATGTTTGTGTATGTCTGGAGAAATTGCATACAGATCCCCATCATTATCAGTAATTGCATTTAAGTCCCGTTAGTACATTTTTATCATCATTTTTGTTTGTGTAATTGCATTGAGAACCCTGACTTTTACCTATTATTTGAACAACATCATCGCATTATTTTATTTTTTCAAAAATAACATGATGTTCTATAATAATTCTCTACATTATGGCATGTGCTTTGTATTTCTATGCTTTGTGGTTAACAATTATTATTCTTGTGAGAATTAGCATATTTTGCCCATTCTGAGCTTAGAAATTCATAGATAATTAACCACAGCTCCAAAAATTATCAAAAATTCACAGATCATATAATTAATGTTAGTGACATTATACCCAAAAAGAATAGCATTTGCATGCATAGTTTTTTTTAATAAAATCATTTTATGTATTTCACTAATAAATTTTTAATAGGTATTAAATCCAACATTTTTAGGGTTTAGGATTTTTCTGAGATAGATCACTTAGTGACATATCTTAGATAATTTTATTTCCTAAAAATAACTAGATTTGATATTTATTATAATTAATTAGTGAAAATATCATCGTTTGCAATTTTTATTCTTAGAAAATTCATCTTACATCCAAAAATTCCAAAAAAATGCATTAGTCTAATCTCATCATATTCAACATTCTGGCCAAGTTTGGGGATTTTTGGACTTCATTTGATCGAAATTTGAAATTAAGCCCTGTAAACTTTGTCAAAATTGCATTTGTGTCATTTATTTGCATAAAAAATACCAAAAAAAATTCTCCGAAAACCCAATTTCTTGATCGACTAAATGACAACCTAAGGTGACAGTTGCCTCCCTACGTTCGACCTTGGACTTACCCAAGTAAAAAACATTGACCGCTTGCTTTAATTTGACATTAATTAAATTTGTCGTTTTTTGATTACTCCTGAATTTATCCGACAGCAAAGAAATCGTTAATTTGACATCATTAAAATGGTAAATTTCACAGTTTGTCAATGGTCTTATGGTGGCAGTGGAGCTCGACATGCTCCGATGAAGGTGAACCACCTGGAACAGCTTCAGGTGTTGTCTGAGGTTCCAGGTGCCCCCCAACGACCTGCAAAAAGATGCCAAAATATTCCCGTGTGTGAGAGCTATCTTCTCGACCCAGGGTTTACCTAAAACCAATGGGGGAACGAGATGGAAGGGGGGCTCCGACGAGGTAGCGATGGAGGGAGCTCGACTCCCAGTTCTCCGATGGATTAGGGTTGGACAAAGAGAGGATTCTATGGAGAATGCGGAGGGGAATGGAATAACGATGAAAGTGGGGTAAATCGACGGTTGGGTTACAATGAATCAGACCTGGAGCTCGAGCTCCAGGAATTTGGGGTTTCTAAGTTACACGCTATTCGCTTGATTAAATTAAAGATTAAAGATGAAAAATTAAAATTGGCATAGAAGACTACCTGAGAATGCAAGGAAATGATGGCGGCCATGAGCCATGAGCGAGACTACCTACGACGGCCATGAGCGAGACCTGTCGACGGAGCTCCGGCAGTGGATGGATGCACCTCCTCCAAGGGCTCTCCTCACTGCAAATCAAAGGCCAAACCTCGCTGTCAACCATGGGGAGGCCAATAGGAATGATATGAGAGGCTAAAGCTCGAAGAAGAAGGATCAAAAAGCCAAAATGGTTCAGGGGGTCATATTTATAAGTGGATTTTGGATGATTTTCGAGGAGATCTTGCGTGCGATCCGGTGAGGGTAGGTGGAGATTCTAGGAGGGGCGTGGATGGAGGACGAAGTGGTACGAGATGGTGGTGGTTTCGAGAAAAATGAGTGAATGGAGAGGTGTAGGAAATGGGAGAAGAAGTTGGCCTCGTGAATTCTGACAGGCGTCAGGAGGGAGATCGGACAGTTGACCAAGGTCAACAAAGAAATGAGCCTGGTTGGTCCACGTGGACCAACTAGGAAATTGTTAGTAATGTGAGCCCGAGGCGAACCATTCCTGCAATAAATGTTATTGTAATAAATGATTTATTAATAAAAGTTATTGATTATGTTTCACTCCCTTTCTGAAATTGATTGAATGAATGCACTATAAGGTCCCTCTATACAATATGGGTTATGTACCATGGCCAACTTGATAATCATACAGTTGTTGATTCATTGATTGAATCATAAAGGCTGATGCTTGGATGAATATCTAAGGAGTTAGATACAGGACTCATCAAGCATCATCAATGATTGCCAAGTAGTGATCTCCAGTCTGAGAAGGAGATGGCAATTTTTTCTCATTAGGCTGATATCTGATTGACCTCTTGATGCAGGTCCTTTGCATGGGAATAGTGACTCGGAGGTATCAGATTAGTTGAGTCAATGGGTTGACTTAACGAGATCGAGATAACCAAAGACCTATGATGAATACTGTCACATCACAGGCAAACATCCTCTGACCAGAGACAGTGCTATATGTCTAAGTATGTACATTTGGCAGACCAATTGGTTGATGACCTAACCAAGGTCTATACACCGGCGAGCTGGTGTGCATGTAAGGGCATATGAGTAATACGATCTCTACATGGGATCATACAAGTTCACTTGTGAACCGGGAGACATTAGCTCACTCATGAGGTATTGGGACTGTGATCAAATTCCATGCATGGTCGTCATGCTTTAGAAGCATGACATGAATTTGAAGGTAAGACATATGCTTTGTGAAAGCATATGATCTGTACCATATCCCAAGGACCAAGATTGAGAAACTTAGTGATCAGTCCATGAAGATGACAGTGAAAAAGTGATCTATATCTTCAGTATGATCATGAGCCTTCCAGTATGCAGGATGTATAGGTATTGAGAATACATGAGGATTATTTGATCATAAATGATTGTATAACCATGACGCTTCCATTCCGATGGAGTGACGAAACAGGTCTGGATTTTAGTGACTCCTCTCAGTAGAGAAGTGACCTAATCTTAGTCCATGTACTGGACATTGATCTGAATGAGATTCAGATGCAATGAGAAGATTATGTTTACGGTCTTGATTTAATCAAGCATCTATGAGAGGTCCATGGGATCTGGATTTGAGATGTGATCTCAATATCCAAGTCACTATACGTGGAACAATACAATCGCCCTGTCCTTATCTCCAAGTATCTGAGGAGAAATAACATTGTTCTTGAATGGTTCAAGATTAATTCCATAAGATCTAAGCATTGAGAAATTGATAATTAAATGTGATTTAAATATCATGATGTATGAGGAATTATCCAATATAATTAAATGTGATTTAATTATTATGGATAAGAATAATGTGGATAGAATTATCCAATTATTCATGATATATTTATAATATATTAGAGAGAGAGAGCTAATTATAATTTATATCTGTTGATTAATTATTAATGTGTATTGGATACACATTGTTTAATTAATTGAAAATGTAAATTATATTTTGTTTTGGGTTGTGATTGTGATTCACAATTTTCCAATGTCAAGATTGCAATATTCCCAAAAATAATTGTGAATTATTTTTGGTGAATAAATCCCAACAAAAGTTGTTGGAATAAATAATGGAGAAATTCAAGGAGATATGCAATCTCATGGAAATCCATGAAATTACCCCCACTTGGAATGTAGAGGGCGGCTACCAAGTCCTATATGGAATTGGTGTCCGTCCACCCTATTTCATGGGGAGGCATGATCTCCATTGAAATCATCTCCTTATTTAATTGGTTTAATTTTAGGATTGATATATATTTGATTTATCAAATATATTTAATCTAAATTAAATCATAAGTTGTTGATTTTTACCAACAACAATCTTGACCATTGGATTGACATAAATCAATCTCATCCATTGATTTTATATGTCCTATGGATTGAGATCAATGGATCCTAAAACCCTATAAATAGAGAGGCATGTTATGCTCTCTATTACATGCTTTTGGAAGCACTTCTCTCTCTCTCTCTCTCTCTCTCTTTCTCCTCACTCGCCAACCCTCTCCCTTTCTCTTTTGGTGGCCGACCACCAAAACCCTAGGGGAGGACTTCGACGTCGCCTTCGCCACCGCGCCACCGCTTCGACGCTCTGTGGTTCTCTGTCTTCTTGGAGTGCTACACTCACGAAGGAGACGTTCGATCTCGTACGACGAGATCAGGAGTTCACCGTGCTTTGATCAACTCGTTGGATTGCGAGGACAACACGACTCATCCCCACGCTCACAAGCCGCTTCTCTGACGATCGGACTTGAGACAGGAGGTCTCTTTTCGTAGAGACTTTATCAACCACGCTTCAAGAGGTATTGAATTACACTTGTTGTGGTGATAGATGAAACGATCTGAGAATCGTTCTTGGATCATGTGGTTTCATCGCATGAAAAATTTTAAATTACGCTGCACCGAACAACTAGTATGACTAGTCATTCTCCGTCGTATCCGATACGACGCTCACGCTTCCGTGATGTGCTTGAGGATTTCCCATATCCTTCAAGTGGTATCAGAGCCTTAGGTCGAAGGTCTTGGATACGATCCGCAAACCTAGGATGACTTGGGTTCGTGGAAGTCGCGAAAGATTTTATCGCATTTGATTTTCGCACTTCTGTTTAGTGAATACATTTGGAACTGTTTAAATTGTTTAAACACGAATTAAACACTTGGATTTTGTTTCCCATTAATAAGGAAACCATAGGATCTGAGTTTGCTTAATTTTGATTCCGTTTGCTCGAGATATGGTTGTTTTAATGAACATGTATGCACTGTTGCGGGTACTGCAAATCTTAACATGATTAAAGAGTTAATTACTGTTTAGACTTGCCTCGAAATGCGTGAAATATCACTTGGGTTCTGTCATAAATCAAATTAACAATCTATGAAAGTTGATTTTGTCTAATTTGAATTTAATATGATTGAGATATGTTAATTTTAGTAAGTAGGGGTCACTACTGAAATTACAGTCCTAATCAAGAACCATGTGATTGTCAATTAATGAAATTAATTGTTAATTTCAACAAATAATTATGGAAAATATTTGAGAAATATTGGAAGATGATTGTTTCCTTAATTGACTTGGCCTCAACCAATAATTTATTAGATTTGATCTATATCATAATTGGAAACACAATCATTAAACTCCTTGCTTGAATAGGATTGGGAATTTGTCTAGCAAATTTCTTTATAATAAAAAATATTTTGATTACTATATGGTATGATTTCGGTTGAAGAACCGATGATCATCTCAAGTACAAATTGATCTATTTGGCATTATCCTTTCCCGAGGCGGATATGGTGTCTAGTCGGAGATCGCTGGGGTAGCGGGTTGCAATGTATGTGGTCCGTCCCACTCTCGCCGGTACTGGCCATGACAGCTGGTAGGGTCTTGATAATGCCGAAGAAATCAAGTTGTATTTTCTAATTATTAAAATACGAATTAGTACGTACTTTGAGAATAATACCATATATATTCAAGTAAAACAATCAAGTTTGATTGATTGAATTGGATTGATAATTAATTTAATATGATTGAATTAATTATGTCCAATTGAAATACTCTATTATGAATAGAGTTGTTAATTCCCTTGGAAGAATTAATTACAAGAATTTGATTCATAATAATTAATTAAAATTTGAATATGAAAGGGAGGATCACACAAGTGACATCCACGGTCTCCCATCAAGGCGAAGGGTTTCGTCACCAGATATTATATGTAGGAGACGCCTGTCCAAAGTGACAGCTCCTGCGTATGATCCTTTTGGATCGGTCTCGTCGCTTCTCGAAAGAGTAAGGACGTATGCGTAGTGACCCCAATATTGGGTCCTCATATTATTGTTGCGATATTGGATTGCGCATAGCGAGTTGTATTCCTATTGACGGTTGATTCAATTAATGACGGGTCAACATCACCTTAGGGGTGGTGGGCTCGGGTATTAAAGACCGAATTGGGAAATGCAAGTTGGACTTGCAAGGCGGAATGTGTTCCCGCTTCTCTTTATTGGAGTCATAGGTTCTCATATTATTGGGATATGACAAAGATAAAGAGGAGATCACAGTTCTTACTTGAGATATAGCGGTAAGTATATCTCTTACTTTGAAAGTGATTAAGGGAATAAACTTTCATAGTTGACATAGTAAGACTAATTTGATTTAAAATGCCTTGATCAAAAAAAATTAAATTGAATATATGATTATAATATAGTGCATTCTTAATTTCAGAAAATGAAGTCCATGAACAATAAGCAGGCTTCTGGAGGTCAACCAGTTGACCGGACCGAATTACTCGGATTGGATCCGTAATTTGGAGCTTGTACTCTCGGCTGAGAGCATACGTTATGTGCTCTCAGAAGACAAGCATGAAAACCCTAAATCTAAGGAAGAGATAGCATACAATGACAAGTATGATGAAGATCATGTCTTGGCTAGATGCTACATCTTGGGTTCTCTCTCCAATGTTCTTCAGAAACAACATGTGGAGATGAGTACTTGCCAGGAGAAAATGCAGAATTTGAAAGATATGTTTGGTGACATTAACCGCACCCAGCGGTACAACGTTATGAAAGAGCTCGTTCGCTGCAAGATGCAGGAAGGGACCTCGGTCCGTGAACATGTACTCAAAATGTTTGGGTACTTATCGGACCTGGAGACTCTGGGGGCAATTATGGATGCAGACATGCAATCTGATTTCATTCTGCTATCATTGCCCAAGTCTTTCAATAACTTTATGGTTTCATTCCACATGAACAAGTTGGAATTGACAAACGCTGGGCTTCTTGCTGCATTAAAGTCTGCAGAAGATGTGATGAAGAAAGATGGTCCCACTGGCAGTGCAATGGTTGCACAGGTCAGAGGGAAGTGCGGTCGGAAGCATGGTTCTCGGAAGGGCCCATCCCAGAAGAGAAAGAAGAAGGGACAAAGTGTTGGCTCATCTTCCAATGCATCCACTCTAATGGCGTCGAAGAAAACTGACGTCTGTCACTACTATAAAAAGCCGGGGCACTAGAGGCGTAATTGCGCGGATTACCTAAAGTCAGTCGACAAAGGTAAAGCCCCAGCAGGTATGAAATCTACTTTTATCATTGAAACCAGTTTTCTCGTTGGACGAGAAGGAAGTTGGGTTGTTGATTCTGGTGCTTCTATTCATGTATGCAATTTGTTGCATTTGTTTCAAGAAACTAGAAAACTTGAATAAGGGGAGATAGTCATCCAGATGGGATCTGATGCAAGTGTTGCAGCAGTCACCGTCGGGACTTGTCGGCTATCCTTATCTAGTGGTAGAGTTCTAGTACTTAAAGAGTGTCTTTATGTACCTGAAGTCAGGAGGAATTTGATATATGTATCTAAGCTAGTTAGAAGTGGATATTCATTCCTATTATGTAATAAGTTAGTCATAAATCATTATGATAAATATATTGCAGATAGTATTTTGAAATCTGGTGGACTCTATGAATTGTGCATTAATGAGCATGTCATGAATGTTACAACCACTAATAAAAACACTAAAAGATCCAGGAATAATAAAAATCATTCAAACATGATTTGGCATCAAAGGCTTGGTCATTTATCTGTTGATAGGATCAATAGATTGATAAAGGATGGACCTTTGGATTTTCTACAAGTTCAATCTTTACCTACCTGTGAACATTGTATTCGAGGTAAAATGACTAGGATGCCTTTTCGTAACAAGGTTACTAGATGCGAAGGTATTATTGACTTAATACATACCGATGTAAGTGGTCCTTTCAGTACCGCGACTCGAAATGGATATCAATATTATTTGATGTTTATTGATGACCATTCGCGATACGTGTTTGTCTTCCTGTTACGTCATAAATCTAAAACCTTTGAAAAGTTAAAAGAATTCAAGGCTTTGGTTGAGAACCAAACCAATAGGAAGATTAAACGGATTCGATCTGATCGAGGTGGAGAGTACCTCTCAGATGAATTCAAGGAATACCTTAAAGAGAATGGAATTATCTCCAATCTCACTACTCTTAGAACTCCCAACTTAATGGTGTTGCTGAAATACGCAACAGGACCATCATGGATATGGTCCGTTCAATGATGAGTAAAGCACATTTACCACTTAGTTTCTGGGGATATGCAGTAGAGACTGCAATATATATCCTGAATAAGATTCCCAACAAATCTGTACCTAAGACTCCACATGAGCTCTGGTATGGAACCAAACCTAGTGTTAATCACTTGAGGGTTTGGGGATGCTTGGTTCATACAAAGAATGTGGACGCAAGTAAGCTGGAATCTCGCACTCTTGAGTGTTACATCATTGGGTATGTTAGAGTTGGTATTGGATACCAACTCTATGACCCTGAGACCCAAAAGATTTTTGTCTCTGGAGATGTGAAATTTCTGCAGGATGATTTCCTTAAAGGTCAAGACAAAAGTGAAGTAGAGGAACTCATAGAATCCCCTGAGGATTCTGAGCTTCCTAAACCAGAAACTGAAGAAGTAAATAAAGATGAAACACCCATACCTCTTCAAAGGAGTTCGAGGGTGGTTACACCACCTGTATGGATTCCATGTGTCAAGTGAAAATGACAATGATCCTACTTCATTTGGTGAAGCACTCACGGATCATGATATGGATAGATGGATGCTAGCAATGAAGTCAGAAATTGACTCCATGCATAAGAATGGTGTATAGACCCTAGAGGATCCACCTAAAGGGGTAAAATCCATTGGGTGTAAATGGATCTTCAAGGGAAAGAGGGGACCTGATGGGAAAGTAGAGACTTTCAAGGCACGACTCGTAGCCAAGGGCTACATACAGAGAGAAGGCATCGACTACGATGAGACAATCTCTCCTGTGTCTATGCTTAAATCCATCAGGACATTGCTAGCTATAGCTGCATATCTTGACTACGACATCTGGCAGATGGACGTCAAGACGACTTTCCTCAATGGATACCTCGAGGAGGATATCTACATGGAGCAGCCCCAGGGCTTCATGATTGAGGATGGCAAAGTATGCAAGCTGAAGAAATCCATCTATGGGCTCAAGCAAGCTTCTCGTAGCTGGAACATCAGATTTGACGAAACCATAAAGAGTTATGATTTTGTGCAGAATCCTGATGAACCTTGTGTGTACAAGAAGCTCAGTGGGAGCACCATTGTGTTCATCGTGCTTTATGTAGATGACATCCTTATCATTGGGAATGATACAGGGATGATGACCAGTGTGAAGACTTTGCTGTCCCATACCTTTGAGATGAAAGATCTTGGAGAAGTCTCTTACATCTTGGGTCTGAAGTTGTTCAGAAATTGAGAGAAGAGGATATTGGGATTGTCACAACATGGATACATTAAGAAGATTCTTGAACGATTATGTATGGATAGTTCCAAGAAAGGATTCCTACCCTTAAGACATGGTATCCACCTGTCTAAAGGAATGGCTCCTCAAACTGTTGAAGAAAAGAAAGCCATGGCTGGATGCCCTTATGCAACAGCTGTAGGAAGCTTAATGTATGCCATGATGTGCAGTAGGCCAGATATCTACCATGCAGTGGGAGTGGTAAGTCATTACCAATCCTGCTACGGAGAACAACACTGGAATGCAGTAAAGAACATATTTAAATATCTAAGACGGACGCAAGATTACATCTTGGTCTATGGAGATGGTGATCTCCAAGTCTTAAGATATACAGATTCTGACTTCCAATCAGATATTGATGATAAAAAGTCAACATTAGGGTTTGTGTTCCTGTTGAATGGTGGTGTTGTGAGCTGGAGAAGCAAGAAGCAGGGCACTACAACAGATTCAACAACATAAGCTGAATACATTGCCGCATCGGATGCTGCAAAGGAGGCGGTGTGGTTGCGCGGCATAGTTTCCTCTGATACTCCCATCCCGCTACTCTGCGATAACACAGGAGCCATTGCCCAGGCGAAGGAACCCAGATGGCATCAGAAGAGCAAGCACGTAGAAAGGGAATACCACATCATTCAGAAGATTCAAAAGCGTGGTGACATCATCATCACCAAGGTGGCCTCTGCCAACAACGTTGCTGATCCTCTTACCAAACCTCTGACACAGAAGGTTTTCGACCATCATGTAATGAGTATGGGTTTAAGGATTGTTCCTGAATGGTTCTGAGGGCTAGTGGGAGATTGTTAGCAATGTGAGCCCGAGGCGAACCATTCCTGCAATAAATGTTATTGTAATAAATGATTTATCAATAAAAGTTATTGATTATGTTTCACTCCCTTTCTGAAATTGATTGAATGAGTGCACTATAAGGTCCCTCTGTACAATATGGGTTATGTACCATGGCCAACTTGAAAATCATATAGCTGTTGATTCATTGATTGAATCATAGAGGTCGATGCTTGGAAGAATATCTAAGGAGTTAGATAGAGGACTCATCAAGCATCATCAATGATTAACAAGTAGTGATCTACAGTCTGAGAAGGAGATGTCAATATTTTCTCATTAGGCTGATATCTGATCGACCTCTTGATGCAGGTCCTCTGCATGAGAATAGTGATTCGGAGGTATCAGATTAGTTGAGTCAATGGGTTGACTTAACGACATCGAGATAACCAAAGACCTATGATAAACACTGTCATATCACAGACAAACATCCTCTGACCAGAGACATATGTATTTCTATATGTCTAAGTATGTACATTTGACAGACCAATAGGTTGATGACCTAACCAAGGTCTATACATCGGCGAGCTGGTATGCATGTAAGGGCATATGAGTAATACGATCTCTCAAAGGGATAAAAAAGGTTTACTTGTGAACCGGGAGACATGAGCTCACTCATGAGGTATTGGGACTGATCAAATTCCATGCATGGTCGTCATGCTTTAGAAGCATGACATTAATTTGAAGGTAAGACATATGCTTTGTGAAAGCATATGATCTGTACCATATCCCAAGGACCAAGATTGAGAAACTTAGTGATCAGACCATGAAAAAGACAGTGAAAAAGTGATCTATAACTTCAGTATGATCGTGAGTCTTCCAGTATGCAAGATGTACATGTATTGGGAATACCTGAGGGTGATTTGATCGTAAACGATTTTATAACCATGACGCTTCCATTCCGAGGGAGTGATGAAACATGTCTGGATTTTAGTGACTCCTCTCAGTAGAGAAGTGACCTAATCTTAGTCCATGTACTGGACATTGATCTGAATGAGATTCAGATACAATGAGAAGATTATGTTTACGGTCTTGATTTAATCAAGCATCTATGAGAGGTCCATGGGATCTGGATTTGAGATGTGATCTCAATATCCAAGTCACTATACGTGGAACAATACAATCGTCCTGTCCTTATCTCCAAGTATTTGAGGAGAAATAGCATTGTTCTTGACTGGTTCAAGGTTAATTCCATAAGCATTAAGCATTGAGAAATTGATAATTAAATGTGATTTAATTATCATGATGTATGAGGAATTATCCAATATAATTAAATGTGATTTAATTATTATGGATAAGAATAATGTGGATAGAATTATCCAATTATTCATGATATATTTATAATATATTAGAGAGAGCTAATTATTATTTATATTTGTTGATTAATTATTAATGTGTATTGGATACACATTGTTTAATTAATTGAAAATGTAAATTATATTTTGTTTTGGGTTGTGAATGTGATTCATAATTTTTCAATGTCAAGATTGCAATATTCCCAAAATTAATTGTGAATTATTTTTAGTGAATAAATCCCAACAAAAGTTGTTGGAATAAATAATGGAGAAATTCATGGAGATATGCAATCTCATGTAAATCCATGAGATTGCCCCCACTTGGAATGTGGTGGGCGGCTACCAAGTCCTATATGGAATTGGTTGCCGTCCACCCTATTTCTTGGAGAGGCATGATCTCCATTGAAATCATCTCCTTATTTAATTGGTGTAATTTTAGGATTGATGTATATTTGATTTATCAAATCTATTTAATCTAAATTAAATCATAAGTTGTTGGTTTTTACCAACAATAATCTTTACCATTGGACTGACATAAATCAATCTCATCCATTGATTTTATATGTCCCATGGATTGAGATCCATGGATCCTAAAACCCTATAAATAGAGAGGCATGCTATGCTCTCTATTACATGCTTTAGGAAGCACTTCTCTCTCTCTCTCCTCACACGCCAACCCTCTCCCTCTCTCTCTTGGTGGCCGACCACCAAAACCTTAGGGGAGGACTTCATCGTCGCCTACGCCACTACGCCGCTGCTTCGACGCTCTGCGGTTCTCCGTCTTCTTGGAGTGCTACACTCATGAAGGAGACGTTCGATCTCGTACGATGAGATCAGGAGTTCACTGTGCTTGGATCAACTCGTTGGATTGCAAGGACAACGCGACTCATCCCCACGCTCGCAAGCCGCTTCTCTGACGATCGGACTTGAGACAGGAGGTCTCTTTTCGTAGAGACTCGATCAACCACGCTTCAAGAGGTATGGCATTATACTTGTTGTGGTGATAGATGAAACGATCCGAGAATCGTTCTGGGATCATGTGGTTTCATTGCATGAAAAATTTTAAATTCCGCTGCACCAAACAACTAGTACGACTAGTCGTTCTCCGTCGTATCCGATATGACGCTCACGCTTCCGTGATGCGCTTGAGGATTTTCCCATATCCTTCAGAAATTCCAAAGCAAAAATGCCTTAGGAATTGAAAAATAAATAAAATTTGATTTTATTATTATTATGTTGTAAAATAAAAAAAATGTTTCTAATTTTCTGTAGTATTTTATGGATATTTTTATTTTTTAGAGGTTTTTTTTACAAGTTAAATTTTAGGGTACATATATAGGTATATTTACCAATGTTCTAGGTATTTTATTTTTATTTTGTACTTTTGATTTTATTATTTTAGTTTATTATTTTATAAATTTATTACTCATTTTTATCTTCTTAAATATATTTTTATTATATTTTTCTGATGTAATATATATACACTTTAATAAATAGGTGTATTATTTATATAGGTGTAGATATAGGTATTTTATCTATATATTGTAAATACCCATTTTATTACAATGCTTTATTTATTGTTTTATGACTATTTTAATATGTACATATATTATAAATAATATTTACAAAATTATAAAAAATATAAATTTACAAAAATAATGAATAATAAATAAAATGATTATTTTAATCGGGTATACTATACAATAGAGGTCCAAAACCTAAATTTCACTCCTTAACTCTAAAAAATATGAAATCACTTTCATTAAAAAGCTTATTATAAGTTATATACAATTAAAGGTGAGTGTGATACATTTTGAGTTTTTATTTGGGAGATATGGGTATGTGTAGTTTGGTTGTTGAAATTTTATTTTGTGTATAACAAGCACATAACATATTATTTTTATGTGAAATAAATTTTGTATTTTTCTATGTATTATTATATAAAACTTTTTTATACAAAGTTTTATTATTTGAGGTTCAATAATAAAGAATAAAATAGGTTCTAAAAAGTAATTATTGGCCTATTTTAATAGAGTGTTTTATCGATCGCTAAGCACGTAGTGTAATTTGTACTCATTATAATAGGAGTACTTAGTGAATTAGTCAGAACCGAGAAAAGATCTCTGTGAAGAGTGTCTCGGCTTGATTTATATCCCGAGAAAGTCCGGGGTCGAACACCGGGAGGTAAAGGAACAACTTTGGGTTAATTCAAAAAACTTAGGTCTAGGTTTCCTATGCGATTTTTTGTGTTTTTTAATTGAATATGAATGCGTGTGTAAAATGCGAGTGAATTAAGTTAATAAGAAAGCACATAACTTAGCCAAATTAATATCAATACAAAATCAGTCTAATTTAACCAAATTATATTTTTCCTACAGACTTAATCCAATGATTAATGCATCACACATTTGTTTGGAATTTTATGGATTAAAATGCAATAATGAAAAATGCACAATTTTTATGTTTTTTTTCACAATTTTTCACACAAACATAATGTAAAAATTATGAAAATGTTACTAGAATATAAACATGATGCAATGAGTCTACAGTATGTTTTTTGGAATTTTCTGATAATATATGATTTTTATGGATATTTAACGAAAACAGAGTGACAGTGAGTAATTAATTTCTAATAAATCCATAATATCAAATCATCTTGAGAGCTAATTATCACAAAAAGGTATTTATATGGGGAATCGAAGAGAGTTGGACTTTCCAAAAATAATGTATGCGGATTTAATTAAAATTCATTTACCAAAATCACTCTATAAGTTATTTAAAACACAAGATAATTCCAATTATGATGAAATTTGGACAATAATTTAACACAATTCAAGGCATTCTTTGTGATTTTTGTAGAATTTTTGGAGCAATCGTGAGTAAAAAATGAATTTAGAAGCTCAAATTGGGTAAAATATGTAAATTTTCACTTAAATAGTTTTAATTAATTACCTTAAAGTCACAAAAAATGCAAATAAATATCCAAATTATAGACAATTAGTTGCTCAACAACATAACCTTTTTCATTAAATAAAAAGATGCAAAATTGATTCTAAATTAACACATGAACAGAAGGATATCTGTGCAATTTTGAAAACTAAAAACTTACAAACAAAATAAGTACATGGTCTACTTTGCAAATATAGAAAAACATGGAAATAGAAAATTGCAATTTTTACATAAATATTAAAAAAACGAAATGCACCTTCTCCCTCATGGGTTAGGGCGCATGTGGGTTACCACGAATAGGGGAGCGGCAGCGGGCCACGCACGAAGAGGCTGGCTGGCGGCGGTGGTCGAGCCGTACAGATGATGGACGTGGTGGTGCTTCACACGGTGCTGGAGGATGGCCTGTGCAGTGGCGGAGAAGCGACCCTCGCGGCTGAACCTGGAGGGGAGGGGGGTCACGTTTGGGAGGTCGAGGGCCACACGATGGCAACTGGGAAGGCTGTGTGCTGAGGCGGAGCACCTGGCAAGTGCAGGCGATGGTTTGGAGAGCATGGCGAAGGGCGACAGGCCGTGGAGGGCGCGACCGTGATGCTGTGGGGGCGATGGCGGACCAGCCACCACCTGTGGCTTTTTTTTTATTTTTTTTGCTATGAATTGATTTTTTTATTTTTAAATTTTTATTTTTTTGTTTTTCTTAAACCACATAAACAAAAGATGAGAATGATGGTGTGGTGATGGTGTGTGCTAACAAAAATAAACAAGTGAAGGTGTGTGGGTGGTGATGTCATGTGATAAGAAAAATGCAAAAATAAAAACTATATCGAACGATAAACGAGAAATTACCTACAATGGAAGCAATCGCCTATGATGCGCTCACGAGAAGCATGGTCTTTGATCGAATCACCGATGAGTGATGATCTCGGGCATCGCGCGGATGCGGCTGCGATGTTGGCAATGAAGCCAACGGATCCCATCGGAGAGAGGGTTGTCGTCGCTCGACTGTGGTTGCATTGCTGTCACCGATTCAACTCTAGGAAACATGCTCTCCTCACATAAAGATGGATCAAGTGCAACATGAAGAGGATGGGATGTATATAAAGAGGAAAATTTTGAGAAGTTATGAAACTGGTGGATGAGAGGTTAATAAAATGGTGGAGTTGAATTAGAAGATAGAAAAAATGGTGGAATGTTGGAGTTGAATGAGTGGTTATTGTAGAGAATGGAAATTAAAGAAAAATAAATAGTAGCCCACTTTAAATAAGAGAATAAAAAAAAGAAGAAAATAAAATAGAAGATTTACAAAAGTAGGTCCATAAAAACACTATGTACATGGATTTTTTTACTTTTCTAGTTTTAACTTTTTTTTATTTTCAATAAAAGATATTTACAAAATATTTACATAAATATCAACAAAATAAAATGCAACAAACAACGATATGTGCACAAAAATACCAAAGTCTAATTTATAACATTATGTACAATATACAATGATGTCCCAAAATTCAAATTTTGCAAAAGAGTTTCGATTTTAATGAAACCACCTTCATTGGATAGATAATTTTCTAACATAAACTTTAAAAGTATGTTTGGTGAATTTAGAGTTCATATGGAGCGGGAATTTGGATGAGAAGTTGGACTTTACAGCTTTTTCTCTTTGGGATTTAGGAGTATTTATTTGAGGTCAAATTTATTTTATATTTTTGTATTTTTATATGCATTTTTATGAACAAGTCAGAGAAAGAATTAATCAAACAGAAGTTGAAATGAAATTATTAAAAAATACATAAATGTTTGAGCTATTTGCAGGTGAAAAACTCCTTTATTTTGTGACTTTTCATTGTTAATTTATTTGCACAATATAGTATGCAATAATGTGTATTTTATTTACAAGAGTTATTTTATTAATTTATTGATTTTATAGACATTTATTTGGGATTTTACTCGGAGATTTTGCTAAGATCAGTAGATTGAGATGATGAATAGCAGATTCATCACCCCCTATACTTAAACTTTGCTACTCCTCAAGCAAATAAAGAATGAATAAGTTGGATTAACCCCTGACTGTGCATGTGAATACAAGACTTGATCCGTTCAAGAACTCTCAGTTTTAGAGATCCTAAATTTCTAAGCTAAACCAAGCTCTAGTCAAAAGGTATCCAATTTCCCTAATCATCAGACTCTCTCTGTATACGTATATAGTAGGGATATGACTTAAGCATGGACTGCAGTTACAAGAGTAGTGTCGCAACTTCACCTAATGTTCCAGCCCAAGAGACTCTCCTAAGAACCCGATCCTCGACACTAGGGAATAAATCATTTCTTGCATCCAATCCACCGTCTCTTTAGTTGCCAGACTTAAAAGTGTAGATGGAAGGCCAGTTGATGGAGGGCATAGTATTGTGTCATTTATTCTCTCCATCTTATTGGAACAAGGATCCTCTCGAGTGTCTTATTAACTCAACACATGTATTTTTTTAGTTGTTGATCAGTGTGTCCGTCAAGAGAAGTTGGAGTCGTCTGTACTTGTTTTCTTGGGAGTACACTTGGGTGTGCCTTTTTTAAGTATCTAATATACCTTCTACACCCAGACTTGTAGCATTTACGATCTAGAGTCCTCTTTTGGTGCTAGCCCGACTCCTGATCCTAATAGCGGTGGCCCAAGTGGACACTTTGAAATGGTTGGGAGCGCTCACCTTTGGTGGAAGCTCTTTGATATTTGACTTTGTATGGTGAGAGCTTTTCTTTCATCATTTCTTTCTTTCTTTTCTTTACTTTTGGCTAGCTCCACTGCTTTTCCCAAGAGTTGGCACACACTAATCCACAATATTTTTAGATTTCATCACACCCTGACACATAGGTAAATGCCAAGAGATAGTACAAGAATCATGTTCTCATACTGGCTAAAGGTGCTAACACTCATGTTTCATGAAGCCTTCATTGATTTTATCCCATCCTCGAGCATCATTGAATCAGGTCCAAAATCAAATCCCTCATCCCAATTCCTCATGTGAAATTTCAACTCATTTCATCATAACTGCAGTCATGTATGTAAGGTGCTGATCATATTTTTAAGGTAGAGACTAAGCGTGCAATATAGCAGACAAATCTTTCAAACTAGGGAAATGGGAATAATTAAGTAAATGACCCTAATGACTAAGGCCAGTTGACTCAAAATCTCAAGACCTCATAAACCAAGTGTTCTTGAACTTCACAAGTCTTGTGTGAATGCGTAAGTGTTAGGGATTAAACCAACTTATTAGTTAGTTTTTTTGTGATTTTATTTATTTTCTTTTTTTTGAAAAAGAAAGGAAAGAAGAAAGAAGGTTTTTTAAAAACGTTTGTTTGTTTTTTTTTTTGATTTTTTGAAAAAGAAAGGAAAAGAATAATTTTTTTGAAAAAGGTTTTTTCATTTTTTTGAAAAAGACACAATCTCTTTTTTTAAAGGAGATAAAGAAATAAAAGATATTTTTTTAGAAAACGTTTTTTTTTTATTTTTTTTAAAAAATATAATATATATATTTGAAAAAGGTTTTTGTTTTTTTTGAAATTTTTTTGAACCAATTTTACCTACCCCGTAATTATTTTGTAATATATAAAAAAATACATGAAAGTACGAGCTATGGGTAAAGTATATATGCAATATATACACCCCCCATACTTAGCATGTGCTATGTCCTCAGAGCACACGAAGCGAGAAAAAGACATAGCTCATGCTAAGCGTAGGAGAGCTAAAATAACAAAATAGTATAGAAGTCGATCCGCCCCCTATACTTAGGCTCTGGTCAACCTAAGTGTAGAAGAAGAGCAAAAATGGGGCGGACGAGGTTAATAGGAGAAATGGATGAGTATATACATATGGCGGGCATCGGCCCCCCCTATACTTAAGATCTGGTCAGCCTAAGTATAGGTCAGGAGTAAGTGCAAGAGCTGATGTGATCTGAAGAATATACAGAGAAGGGTGAATGTACAAGAGGAATGGATCTTCTAAGCTGTTGAATCTTGATGCTGCATCTTCATGAAGAATTTGATGTATCTGCTCTGTGCTCACTCTACATGAAGTTAATGACCTCGACTTGGACCAACTTCTCTTTACAATCTACAAAATTCTTCAACAGTTGTCCATTCACCACATAAGACTGTGCACCATATGTGAGATCAGCTATCTCTACACTTCCATTGCCATGCACTTTCTTAACAACAAAGGGACCCGTCCATTTAGATTTGAGCTTCCCATGGAACATCTTCCACCTGTCATTAAATAACCATACCTTTTGCCCATGGACAAAGTCTTTGCACCTAATGTGTTGATCATGCCATCTCTTTACTTTGTCCTTATAAATTAAATTGTTGTCATGTGCCCTGTTTCGGATTTCCACAAGCTCGTTCAAGTTCAAGTCTTGACAAAGCATCCTTAGATGACAACTCCAATTAATCTACTTAATTTCCCATTCAGATTTGTGAACCAGCTCTGTGGGCAAATGGCATGGCTTGCCATAAATCATTATGAATGGTGAAGTACCCGATGGTGTCTTCAAAGCTATACCATAGGCCTACAGAAATTGGTCCAAGAGCTGGGACTAGTTCTTCCTATAAGGACGAATCGATTTCTGCAAAATACTTTTCACCTCTCTGTTCGAAACCTCAACCATGCTATTAGACTGTGGGTGGTAAGGACTAGTAACTCTGTGCTCAAATCCATAGTCCTCAGCTAAAGATCTCACATCTCGATTCACAAAGTGGCTGCCCCCATCAGATATCAAAACTTTTGGCATCCCAAACCTAGCAATAATATGGTCTCTCACAAACTTACACACAATCTTACTGTCTGCGGTTCGGGTTGGGTAGCCTTCACCCACCTATATAAATAGTCAATCTCCAACAAGATGTACTCATGTCCTTGGCTTTTTGGAAAGGAACCCATAAAATCTATGCCCCATGCATCAAAAACATCACAAATAATTATCGGCTGCAAGGGCATCTCATCTCTCTGTCCAACTGTCCCTCCCATCCTTTGGCAAATCCGGCATGACCACACAAAATCAATAGCATTTCGAAACAAGGTCGGATAATACAATCCACATTGAAGTACTTTGTGAGCGGTTCTCTTCCTCGAATGGTGTCCTACAGCCTCAAGTGAATGATAATATGTGAGGACACTCTGGTACTCCTCCTGAGGAATACACCTTCTCCAAACAAAATCCGACCCTTCAAAGAGAAGGAAAGGATTATCCTAGTGGTATCTCCTCGAATCCGACTTCAGTCGGTCAATGTTGCTCTTAGTCCAACCATGGAGAACCTACTTGGAGACAAGAAAGTTCACCATGTTGGCATACCACGAGTGTGAGTCAATAACACAAATTGACTCATCTGGGAAGGTCTCTCTAATCTGCTCATAATCAGGAGAATCCTTAAGCTCAATCCGAGAAAGGTGATCATCCCCAACATTCTTCACTCCAGGTTTATCTTTTATCTCCAAATAAAACTCCTAGAGGAGTGAAAGCCACCTAAGAAGGCACGCCTTTGCATTCTTATTTTCCATTAAATATCGAATGGCTATGTGATCAATGTAGATTGTCACCTTAGAGCCCAAAATATATGACCTGAACTTCTCGAGTGCCCATACTACAATGAGCATTTCCTTTTCAGTCACGGTGTAATTTTTCTGTGAGGATCCAATACTTTTCTTGCATAGTGGATCACAAACGAGATCCCCTCTCGTCGTTGTCCTAACACAGCTCCTTAGTGAAATCTGAAGCGTTAGTCATCATCTCAAAGGGGAGAGACCAGTCAGGAGCTTGTAGGATAGGTGAGGTACATATTTTCATCTTCAAGAGCTCAAAGGCCTCCAGACACCTGTGATCTACAATGAGCTCTGTGTATTTCCCTAAGAGCTCATTCAGTGGGATGGTGATCTTTGAAAAATCCTGAATAAATCTCCTATAAAATCCAACATGCCCTGGGAATGACCTCATTTACTTTACGTTGGTAGGTGGATCAAGTTTCTGGATCACCTCCACCTTGGCAGGGTCAACTTCAATTCCCCTTTGGGAGATGACATGCCCCAACACGATACCCTCCGTCACTATAATGTGACTCTTCTCACAGGAGAGTACCAGATTCACCTCTCTACACCTCTTGAGGACTCGGTCCAAGTACGCTAGACATGTATCAAAGGAATCACCATGGACCGAGAAGTCATCCATGACCACTTACAGGAAATCTCCCACCATCTCGGCAAATATGGCGATCATGCACCGCTGAAAAGTGCCTGGAGCATTGCAAAGCCTGAATGGCATGCACCTAAAAGCATAAGTGTCGAATGGACATGTGAATATGATCTTTTCCTGGTACTCAGGGGTTATGGCCCGTGTGGCTGTGGCCTGAGTACCCATCAAGAAAATAGAAGAACTCTTTCCCTACGAGACAAAATCTGATCGATAAAGGTAAGGGAAAGTGGTCTTTCTTGGTCGCAGCATTCAGGCGCCTGTAGTCGATACCGACATCTCACGATGTGGGTACTCGTTTCGCGATCTCTACCCACTCCTCGTTGGTGACCATCTGAATTCCTGACTGCTTCAAGACAACATGAAGTGGGGCCACCCACTTGGAGTCAGAAATAGGGTATATAAACCCTGTCTTGCACCATTTCTCGATCTCTTTCTTCACTACTTCCCGTAGATTGTAGTTGAGTCTCCTCTGAAACTCACGGGAAGGTCTCACATTATTCTCAGTAAAAATTTGGTGCGAGCAGAGAGCGGAGTCGATACCCACAAAATCCAACACTGTCCAGCCTATTGCTTTACGGTTCCTCTCTAAGACTTCTAACAATGTAGATCATGTTCTAAAGTGAAGTATGAGCTAATGATAAAAGGATATCTCTCTTTGGTCCTGCAACAAAGGCATACTTGAGTGTATGAGGTAGTGATCTCCATTTTGGTAATGTGGTGTCATCAAGCAGCTCTGGCTGAACTGAATCTGAATCCAGTTCCGTGCTGCATGAAGGTGGGCTCAACTGTATTGTACTGGCCACCAACTTAGAAGTACTGGGAGTTGGATCGCCAAAGAAATGCAGTAAGTCAGCCAAAGTTGTGTCCAACTAATCATCTATGTCACATGACTGTTCCGAAGGGGTTGGAACTTACAGATCCAGATGGATCTTTATGTCATCACGGGAATAGGTAGATGCATCTCTAACAAGATCAGGCAACACCTGGCAAACTGCATCATCCACTATGTCCTTTCCAGATGAAAGGGTCTCGCTCTGTCCTAAAGGAATTTGCCTCCAAATCCCAACGGTTCTAATCATTATGCAATCTGCCTTTGAAGATGAGTACTCTATGCTACTCTTTGAATTGGGTTGCTAACACTTGGTTTGCTTCATCTCAAGGTTCACTTCTCTGCTTGGAGAATGAAACCTCATCATTCCCATACCATAATCAAAAGTTTCACTTGCGGTCCTAAGGAAGTACCGCCCGAGAATGATATGAGATTCTCTCTAATGATTGGGGGTCTCCATGTCTAAGACTGTGAAGTCAACCTAATAGTTCTACCTCTCAATCGAGATAATGACGTTCTTCACTTGTCCCTTAAGTCTCTTCAATGAACGATATGCGAATTGGAGTAAAGCTCTGGATTTGTGAAGTGGTCCCAACTCCAATTTATAATATAAGGCTAAGGGAAGTAAGTTGATGGAAGAACCATTATCCAAGAGTGTACGTGCAAACGCGATGTCGTCAATATGACTCTCCACATAGTGAGCACCCATGTCTCTCTTTTTCCTTGGAAATGTCTGATTCTTGAGACAATATGTTGTAGCTACTGACAAGACATGTGTCTTCACCGTTTGCTTCTCTTTCTTCCTGCTAACCCTAGTAGGTGTGCATCTCACCTTAAGGTATTTCTGGAATACAAGATTGTTAGCCACATACTCATCAAATGGCACCTTTACAGTGATATTTTCTTTACAAAACCGTGCCATATCAGGGTCATCTTTCTGAATTTTTTTGATGCGCTTTCCCACCGTAAGAGAATGAGGGAAAGGGATTGAAGCTAGGGAAATAAAAGATGAAGAATCTGAATCATGAACTGAAAGTTTATTCTTGGCATTAACGCAAACAAAGTTCTTCATACAAGAATCTTTCTGATGTAACATGGAATCAAAATCTAGACTATCTACTATAGGTTGTGGAATAGAAGCTGAATTGGTATCCGCCACAACCAGAGATGCAAGGTCCTCCATAGGCTCGGAAGTATATCCATGATGTTGAAGATGCATACATGCTCTCCTTCTCCTCTCGGCTCCCTGAGTAAAAATCCTCAAATGGTGATGATGGGGCTATGGAATATGCTGCCTCTCCTCCTCGTCCTCTGAAGACTTCTCAGGTAAATCTCCAGAGATGCCCCTCCCCATGTCCCTCGCCCGATCAGGTACGATCACGGTCCTTCAGCTCCTAAGTGACACGTGATTAGCCTCGTCACACGAAAGAATCTCATGTTCATACCTAGGAGATGCTGAATAGTATACCTGACCAAAGTGCTGCTGAGAATTTGGTTCAGGCTATTGGGATTAACCTGAACTTGGGCTGGGATAGAGGTAGAGGGTGCAATTTGCTCGTCTCACCATCTAGACAGGTGGTTAACATCCTCCTGTAAGTCGTGAATTTCATTCCTGTAGGAACGAAGCTCGTCAAGTATCTGTTGCTGTATGTCCATGGGACCAGATGAAGAAGGAAGGGAATAAGACTGGGAAGAAGATTGGGAAGACTTGCCTTGCTGGCTAGGGTACTGCCTCTGTTGGTGCTTGGGTGTATGCTGAAATTACGGGCCCTGCTGGCCCACTTGGTAATGGCCCTGTCGGCCATACTGCAGGTACTGCTGTCGCTGCTGCTGGAATGGCTATAATTTAGGGCTCTGCTATGAAGGAGGTGGTGCAGTGGTGAATGTGGTGTTGCGAAAGGTCGGGGGACACTGGTTAGTCTGTCGATCCCCAATACTTCCCTGCCCGACAAGGTCTTGAGTATACCATACTCCATTCACCTCCCAAACCGGTGGAGGCTCCTCCTAAACTGTCTCTGCTAATGGAGGTGGCTGCTGATGAGAGTGGGTGTAGGACTGGTCCTGCTCCCACGGTTGGGATTGCCCTGACACCAACTGCTCCTAAATATGGTAAACTCGGTACACATGAGCAGCGGGTGCAGTCACGGTGGGTATCCTTATCTTAGATACCTTCTCAGTCAACTCCTCTATTTGTTTTGGAAGTTTGGAGACCCTCTGGTCTAACTCATCAATCCTCCTATCAATCTTCTCGACTACTGTAAGCTTGTCCGTAAGGATCCCATGCTAGGGTTCACGTCCTGAGAGAGATCGACTACAACTGATTTTCCCCCTCTAAATGAGAGTGAATTGGGGGGATGATGTATAGGCCATGCTGACCATCTGTGAGCAGCTGGTTTCAGCCATCTACTCGAATATCTTCCAGACGGTATCCAATCCTCATGATGAATAACTGCCTCTACGGGCAGCGCTCACTAAACCCTGCATCTCAGGGTTGAGACCAGTGAAGAACGACTGAATCAAGATGTTGTCATCTAGTCCATGATAGGGATACTTATGCAAGATGTCCTTGAACCTTTCCCATGCATCACAAAAGGCTTAATGGGGGTAATTAGGAAAATCTCGTAATGCACATCTTCATCATGTTAATCCTACTCAGCAGATAGAACTTCTTCAGAATCAGGTCCTTGAACTCATATGTGTTGACAGTAACTTCAAGATTTTTTACCCAGTAGTCGGCTTTGCCACCCAAGGTAAATGGAAGGGTTGTGAACCTAATATAATCCTGGCTAACCCTAGGATGTCTAATGTTAGCACAGATGAGCTTGAAATCCCTTAGGAATGCTTATGGCTCCTCAGAAGCACTCCCATTAAAGTGCAACAACAAGTTCAGAAATTACGGCTTCAACTCAAAATCAACTTCGGGTTCGACCGGACTCAAATAATTCTGAATTTTGTATTGTCTGGGGTTGTATGCCACATCTATTAGTGGTTTCACCCCAATATTGAGTTGTCCTAACTGATCACTGAGTAGTGCTTGTTGCTGCTCAGATGCAGCTAACCTGGATAGTACCATTCTCATCGAGTCTTTAGGGTGTTCTTCTTCCTCTTATTTCTTCTTTGGAGGCATTTTACTTGAATCTTCTTTAGGGCCTGAATCAGCAATGTGGTCTTGATTAGAAGAGGATTTAGGCATGAAGATATTCTTATCGAGGCGAAGGTCTTCCTCGGTGAGGTGGGAGGAGAGAAAGGGAATGGTTTGAGAGTAACCATCTTGAGAATGAGTGATCCTGGGCTTAAGAGGGTCATGAGTCTAGGTTGGCCCAAGTTGCGATTGGATCTTTGAAGATGTACTTCTTGGAGGGTTCAACAAGAGATTCACAAAGTCCGAATAAATATCCCCCCAATTAGTCATCTTCGATGTCAAAAGAACCTATTAGAAGACGATATTCAATGGGGCGCTAGTTTTATGGTGCACGTGAATGTGCGGAGAATACTCACACAATACAAACACAATTCAAACCCTCAATTTCACTAACTCAACTCGTGATGTCCGTATAGGTTCAATCGAATTATCTGTTCAATTTTAGTTGGTGATAAATGCAATCTTGGAAAGGTTAACGAGCTGTTAGGTGCCCGTATTTTTCTACAGACTGGCCTAGTTCCTACGACTAGTTGGACCTACTTTCATCCAGTATAGGAGTAAGTACATACCGTATAAATACGGCTACCCATTCCTTGATGAGAAGCCTTATAAGGCATCCTCTAAACCTCCCCCTCTGCTAAGTAAATCCGCAGTGTTTACTGGCTACCCGTAGATCCTCACTGAGAAGTAGCTAATCGCCTAAAAAGAAAGAACCAATAGTCTGTAAAAAATCATGGCTTGGCTCTATCCTAGTGTCGTCTCTCTCTCACTTGCAAGTAAATCAAACAATGAGGGCTTTATTGACCCGTGAACAAGGTTCTTTTTACTCCAATTTTCTTAATCGACCTACTCAATTCAATCCCAATTTTAGAGTTAGGTTATCACTTGAAACTTAATTTGAGCACAACAAGGCACATCTGCTGTTTAGTCCTAATTTCCTTTTGAATCTTAAGTTGTAAAATAAGGGAGAAATCAGAAATCAGAATGCAAACGTAAAACAATGATGCATGCTCATAAGAAGTTATACTAACAGTAACTCCCAACACTCTCCATGCGTTACGCAAAACTGAATTTTTAAATTTATACTATATGCATGTAGATCGAGAAAACCACACATGAACATTATACTATTAGCGGGCATGAATTTAGTTAATTTGAGCTAAGTAGTACATGTCTATGTGCGTCTCATTATGAATCTTATCAGATGTGTGAATCTTTTAATATATGTGGCCTAAATTACGACATGCAAAACAAATTCGATGTTACACTACCGTGTGCCTAACCTTATTTTCGCCACTCAAGCGAGCCCCATTCTCACCGGAGAGTGAAACAGATCTCAACACACCACAAGATAATGTCCAAATCTTTTTTACACGCACGAGCTCTTAAACAATATACATTGTAAATGAAACAATTATCTAAATCGTTACAACCCAATAATTACAAAAATGCTCTAAAAAATAAATTATATTTTCCTAGCTCTTCAGCAGTCAATGTGCGTCACGTACGTCGACCTCCGATGCACTCTAAGTTCACCAGGCCCTCGTAAGGAAAATAAAATTTATATTAGAGAGATGGACAACAAAATATATACAAAAATGTGAAGAAAAATAATTAAGAGAAAAAATGAATTAATTACAAAGTTGCTCGGGGATCAAACTACCGAGTGATAGAAAATCTAAATCTAATTTTCTAAATTAAACCCTAAGCTGTTTGCCACCTTGGCAACGATGCCAACTGATCGATCGCTAAGCACGTGGTGTACTTGTTGTAATACGAGTACTTAACGAATCAGTCAAAACCGAGAAAAGATCTCCGTAAAGAGTATCTAGGCTTGAATTTATATCCGGGCAAGTTCGGGGTCGAACACAGGGAGGTAAAAAACAATTTTCGCTTAATTCAAAAACTTAGGGCTAGGTTTCCAATGCATTTTTTAAATATTTTTTTAATGAAATATGAATGCGAGTGCAAAATGCGGGTGAATTAAGTTAATGAGAAAGCACCCAACTTAGCCAAATTAATTTCAATACAAAATTAGTTCAATTTAGCCAAATTATTCCGGTGATGAATGCGACACACATTTTTTTGGAATTTTATGGATTAAAATGCAATAATAAAAAATGCACATTTTTTATGGGTTTTTCTACAGTTTTTTACACAAACATAATGTAAAAATTATGAAAATTTTACTGGATTAAAACATAATGTACTTTTTAGAATTTTCTGATAATATATGAATTTTTATGAATTTTTTAATGAAAATAGAGTGATAATGAGTAATTAATTTCTAATAAATACACAATGTCAAATAATCTAGAGAGGTAATTATCTCAAAAAGGTATTTATATGAGGAATTCAGGAGAGTTAGAATTTCATAAAAATAGTGTATACAGATTTAAATAAAAATCATTTACCAAAATCACTCTATAATTTATTTAAAGCACATGATAATTCCAATCATGATGAAATTTGTAATAATTTAACCACATTTCAAGTCATCATTTGTTATTTTTGTAGAATTTTTGGAGAAATTGTAAGTGAAATATGAATTTAGAAGCTCAAATTGGGTAAAATACGTAATTTTTCACTTAAATAATTTTCATTAATTACCCAAAAGTCATAAAAAATACAAATAAATATCCCAATTATAGAAAATTAGTTGCTCAACAACATAACAATTTTCATTAAATAAAAATATGCAAAATTGATATCCAAATTAACACATGAACAGAGGGGTATATGTATAAATTCAGAAATTAAAAACTTACAACAAAACATGTACATGGACTACTTTGCAAATATAAAAAAAATCATGAAATAGAAAGTTCCAAATTTTACATAAATATTAAAAAAATGAAACACATCTTCTCCCTTGTGGGTTAGGGCGCATGTCGGATCACCATCGAAGGGGGGGCGGCTGCGGGCCATGCGTGAGGAGGTTGGTTGGCGGCGGTGGCCAAGCCGCATGAATGATGGATGTGGCGGTGCTGCACGTGGTGGCTGGAGGACGACCAGCGCGGTGGTGGAGAAGCGACCCTCTCGGCTGAACCTAGAGGAGAGGGGGGTCGCGATAGGGAGGTCGAGGGCTGTGCGATGGCAGCTGGGAAGGCCACGCATGGAGGCAGAGTGCCTGGCAGGTGCAAGCGGTGGTGTGGAGGGCCTGGTGGAGGGCGGCAGGCCGTGAAGGTTGCGACCATGCTGCTGTGGGAGTGACAGCAGGCCGGTCACCACCTGTGGCTTTATTTATTTATTTTTTACTTTTTTCCGCTGCGAACTGATTTTTTTATTTTTAAATTTTTATTTTTTGGTTTTTCTTAAACATGAAACATAAATAAAAGATGAGAATGATGGTGTGGTGATGGTGATGTGCTAATAAAAATAATCAAGTGAATGTGTGGGGGTGGTCATGTCATGCGATAAAAAAATGCAAAAATAAAACGATATCAAATGATAAAAAGAGAAATTACCTACAATGGAAGCGATCGCCTATGATGTGCTCACGAGAAGCATGGTCTTTGCTCGAATCATCAGCGAGTGATGAGCTCGGGCAGTGCGCAGATGCAGCTGCGATGTTGGCCAAGAAGCCAACGGATCTCTCCGAAGAGAGGGTTGTCGTCGCTCGATCGTGGTTGCGTCACTGTCACTGATTCAACTCTGGGAACTAGGCTCTCCTCACATAAATATGGATCAAGTGCAAAATGAGGAGGATGGGATGTATATTGAGAGAAAAAAATGAAATGTTACGAAAGTGGTGGAAGGGAGGTTAATAAAATGGTGGAGTTGAATTGGAAGTTAGAAAAAATGGTGGGATGTTGGAGTTGAATGGGTGGTTATTGTAGAGTGTAGAAATTAAATAAAAAATAAATAGTAGCCTACTTTAAATAAGAGAATAAAATAAAGATGAAAATAAAATGGAAGATTTACAAAAGTTGGTCCATAAAAATACTATGTACATGGATTTTTTTACTTTTCTAGTTTCAACTTTTTTTATTATTTTCAATAAAAGATATTTACAAAATATTTACATAAATATCAACAAATTAAAATGCAACAAATAATAATATGTGCACAAAAATATCAAAGTCAAATTTATTAAATTAGGTAAAATATACAACGAGGTCCCAAAACTCAAATTTTGCAAACGAGCTCTGATTTTAATGAAACCACCTTCACTGGAAAGATAATTTTTTAACTTAAACTTTAAAAGTGAGTTGTGAATTTGGAGTTCATATGGAGCGAGAATTTGGCCGGGAAGTTGGACTTTACTGCTTTTTCTCTTTGGGATCTAGGAGTATTTATTTGAGGTGAAATTTATTTTATATTTTTTGTATTTTTATATACATTTTTATGAACAAGTCAGAGAAAGAATTAGCCAAAAAAGAGTTTAAATGAAATTCTTAATTAAACATAAAGTTTTGGCTATTTACAGGTGAAAAATTCCTTTATTTTGCGTCCTTTCATTGTTAATTTATTTTGTATAATATAATATAAAATAATTAGTGTATTTTATTTACAATTCAGTTTGTTAATTTATTGATTCTATATACATTTATTTGAGATTTTACTCAGGGATTTTGCTAAGATCAGTATATTGAGATGATGAATCACAGATTCATGAGTGATTGCTCTGTATTTTCTATACAATTAGTTGCCCTATCTCCCCCTATATTTTTCCTTGTCAACTATATCGTCATGATGGCCGAGTCTTGGGGGCAAGGGTCACTTCAGCGTCCTTGACACTTCACCTTTTTTTCTTTCCTTTATTCTTTTATTTTGGCAATAAATATAATACGTGTACAATATGTGTGATTTAATGATTGTTTATTTTGACCAATTAATGATATATACATGCATTCAACTAGGGTTTGAAGGCCAAAATGAAAGAATAAAGGTGATGAAATGGATATTCATTACTCCCCTATACTTTACTTTACTAGTCACTAGCAAACACTCATGCCTATAAGTGTGAAGAAGAAAATAAAGAAAAGAAAAAGAAAGAACTTGGAATAATTTTCGACTTTTAAACTTGTCTTAATAGTGTCAAAGTTTGGAGCTTTGAGAAAACCTTTGGATCAATGATGTGTTCGGAACCACTTAGAGGTTAGGATTTGTGACACAACAACCTTTAGGTTCCATACTCCTATTATCCAGTCCAATCCACAGCCAAGTCAAAACCATCCTCTCAGTCGCATACTCCTGCTACGTTGAAATGATAGAACCATGTGTGTGAAATTGTTTAGCTCTCCCTCGTCAAAACCATTGAACTATCAAGTTGTCTGCTCTTCTGATAACTCGTCCTCGTGGAGTCAGATATTTCCTTCTAAGGTCAGGTGCTTCCGATCTTTACAACCAAATGAGGCAAGAAGATATTATAATAATGAGAAGAGAAGTGGGAGTGGACCAGTGTAGTCTTCGTCCCCTTGTGAAGTCGGTTAGTGTAACCGGATCTTCACCAAGAAGTAGATTCTTTTTGAAGCTCATATTTGTGGTTTTTTAGTTGAAGGATTCTTTGAATATTTTCCTTGACTTTGCATAGCTTCTGCATTCTTGTTTTTGCCCCGATGGATATAACATCTTTTGTTCCACACACTGTTTTGGGGTCTTAGAAAAATTTTTGTCGGTAGACCATCCTCCATCCAAAGCATTGTTTCAATCCATCTCCATTCTTTAGATATTATTGTTATCATAATAAGTTGATTAGAGTACCGGTGCCGGCAATCCCCAAGAATGGTTCCTGAGCTACCCTTGACGAAGCGACCTTGCATCGTCCCGACTTAGACCCCAACATTTTTCAATAGATGTCTAGGTTGAGCTAAGTGTTAAGTGCGAGGTTTCCAGTCAAGTCATTGCCTGAAGAGTTGTACGGATGATATGAAGGGTTCTATTTAGGCACATTGCACTAGCTCATGAACCTAGTCTTATGGAATCTAAAGAATTAAGTCAAAGCGACCTGAAGTATCTCCAATTCCTGTCTTCAGATGGTTCCTCTTAAATTACGTGTATTAAGGTCTTCCTAAAACTCCAATCTTCAGACTTTACTTGGACTTGTTCAATTGCCTAAATTAGTCCGCAAAATGCTCATGATATGCACAATGTAAAAGTATTTTTTTTGTGATGACATTTTCAATATTTAACTTTTTATGGATTTTTGAAAAAGATGACTTATATGCATTTTTTAAATTTTATAAATATTTTGCAAATGTTTTTATGATTTTTGAAAACAAAAGTTTTTGGACAAAAACTAGGTACAAATATTTACATGGGGGTGCATCTTATATTTACAAGAATTATGGTTCTTTAAGAATTTACAAGGGGTAAGTGGTCATTTTAATAGATATTTATATACATTTGCCACAAAATTTGGGAGTGATGTATATACTCCTCAAAAAATTGATTTTACCACAAGTTTTTGGAAAGCTATAGTCCAAAATAATCTTTACGAACCTATTTTTACAAACATTTACATACATTTGAAAATTGTTTTGCAAAGGTTTTTCAAACAATATATATAGATTTTTCAAAATGTTTTTGCAACCATTTTCCAAATGTTTGCAAATCATTTTTCAAAATTTTTATTTCACACAAATAAAATATTTTACAAAGGTTGAAAACATTTTCCAAAATATTTTTCAAGCAGTTTTCAAAATATTTTTCAATTGGATTTTCAAACTATTTTCCAAACATTTTACAAAGCATTTTTACCTGATTATTAATCAGTATGTACAAAAATATTGAGGAACAATATACATCATTTTTATTAATAATTAAATGGATTTGTATAAAGATATCTACAATGTTTTAGCCATATTTATTGAAAATATTAAAGTACGAGTTTTAGCTAAAAAATATACAAAGTATATATTGACCCCCATACTTAACTTGAGATATGTCCTCAAAGATCGAAGAGAAAGGAAGACATAATTCGTACTAAGTATAGAGGAGTTTATACTATAACAACTAAAAAATCAGAAGTCGACTGTCCCCCTATATATTGGATCAATTAATCCTAAGTATAGTAGTCTGTATACTAATGCAGGGTGGGTCAAGGGCGGGAAACAAGTAAATAACTCAACGGCTTGTCCTGTCTCCCCCTATACTTAGGGTGAAATATCCCTAAGTATGGAAAGAATGTCAAAGTTGAGGAGACAGGTGAGGGATGAGCATCCGAATGTATTTGTCCCCCTATACCTAGGCTGTAGCATATCCTAAGTATAATGGTGATGTATGGGGAGGATATATCTTTTTGGAAGAATCAAAGAATAGAAAAGGAAAAGAAGAAAATGATTAACAATTCAAAAATGTTTTTGCTGGCCTTGTCTGCGTGAATGGATGATGTGGTTGTGAATGTGTCATCGTGAACCACCTAAAGTTAATCGACCACTGACAGAAATGTGTCATGTTCGAGATACAACTTCAGTAGTTATCCGTTGATCGCAAATGGTTGTGCGTCAGCTGACAGTCCGGATATGACGATACTTCCATTATCAAGCACTTGTTTCACTATGAACGACCCTATCCACTTGCTCTTCAATTTCCTAGAAATAGTTTGAGCTTTGCATCAAACAACCAAACCTTCTGTCCTGGCTCGAAGGTCTTGCGGCATATGTGCTTGTCATGCCACTTTTTGACCTTTTCCTTGTACATAAGGCTGTTGTCGTATGCATACTCACGGAATTCAAGGAGCTGATTCAGATCCACCTTTCTATTCGTGCCTTTCTTCTTGGAATCCAAATTGCAGGTGTTGATTGCCCATAATGATTTGTGAATAAGTTCCACAGGTAGATGGCATGGCTTGCCGTATACTAGGCGGTAGGGAGACATTCCTAATGATGACTTGTACGCAGTCCGATAGGTCCATAGTACCGAGTCAAGCAGTTGTGACCAATTCTTCTTGTCGTGGCATACTAGTTTTTGCAATATTGTCTTGATCTCCATGTTCGAACATTCGACCAGACCATTGGACTGTGGGTGGTACGGAGAGGTGACACGATGTTCGATGCGGAATTCTTGTGTCAGTTTCCTCACCTCTCTATTGACAAAGTGGCTACCCCCAGATATCAGAATTTTCGGGATCCCAAACCTTGCAATAATTTGATCCTTGAGGAACCGATAAACAATACGACTGTCAACAGCTCGGGCTGGGATGGCCTCCACCCAACAACTTACATAGTCTACAACGGGCATAATATACTTAAAACCCTGACTGTTAGGGAACATGCCCATGAAATCAATGCCACAAGCATCAAATACGTTGGAAATTTGAATGTATATCAGAGGCATAGTGTCTCTCATTCCAATGGCTCTTCCTAGTCTCTGATAGTCAGTGCAATGCTTGACAAAATCATCTGCATCTTTGAATAGAGTCAGCCACTAAAGGCTACATTGTAGAACTTTCATTGCCGTTCTTCTGCTAGAATCATGTCCTCCTGATTCTTTGGAGTGACAATGCTCGAGGACACTATGGACTTCCTCTTGAGGAATGCATCTTCTCTAGATGTAGTCAACTCCATCTCGAAGAGATATGGATCCTCCCACTGGTAAAAAATGATGTCGAACAAGAACTTGTCTCTTTTCAGCTTAGGCCAATCTTATGTCTCGTTTTCTTGGATACAAGAAAGTAGTTCACAATATCGGTGAACCAGGGAAGTGCAGTTACTGACAGGATGGCTTCATTTGGAAAAGTTTCAGTGATCGGTAGTAGGCTTTGGGCAGGAGTGTCTGAGTTTGACAGTCTTGACAAGTGATCGGCCACCATATTTTTAACTCCAGGTTTATCACAAATTTAAAGATTAAATTCCTGGAGCAGAAGGATCCATCAGATTAATCGTGATTTGGCATCCTTCTTGGCTTGAAGATACCTGATGGTCGAGTGATTTGTATACATAATGACTTTGGATCCAAGCAAAGATATGAATTTTTCCAGGGCAAATACCACTGCTAGCAGCTCTTTTTCAGTTATAGTGTAGTTTCTTTGTGCTTCATCTAGAGTTCAGTTGGACTAGCAAATGTAATATGGTCTCTCCTCTATCCTAAAACTGCCCCAATGGCATAATTAGAAGCGTCTATCATGATCTCAAATGGTAGAAACAATCTGGCAGTTGAAGGACAGGGGCCTGAGTGATTATTTCTTTCAACTATGTAAAGGCTCGGAGGACTCTGTCATCGGCAATAAATCAGCCTTCTTGCCTAAAGGCTTGGTCAGGGGTTGGGAAATGTTGCTAAAATCCTTGATGAATCATCTGTAGAAGTCGACATGCCCTAAAATTGACCTGACCTATTTCAGATTGGTAGGTGGCTCTAATTTCAAAATCACTTCTGCCTTCACAGGGTCGACCTCCATGCCACGTTTTGAGATGATATGGCCAAGCACAATGCCTTTGGTCACCATAAAATGACTCTTTTCCCAAGAGAGTACAAGGTCACTTCACATCATATTTTTAGAACTCGGTCCAGATAAGATAAGAACTGATCAGAGCTGTCCCCGTAGACCGAGAAATCGTCCATGAAGACCTCGAGAAAACTTCCAACCATATCTGCAAATACTGCCAACATGCATCGCTGGAATGTCGTTGGAGTGTTACATAGCCCGAACGGCATTCTGCGGATGGCATATATCCCAAACGGACATGTGAAGGTAGTCATCTCACGATATTCAGGATCAATGGCGACATGATTGTAACCAGAGTATCCATCGAAGAAACAAAAGTATTCCTTCGCGGCCAACCTTTCGACTATCTGGTCGATGAAGGGAGTGGAAATGATATTTCTTGGTTGCTGAATTAAGACGTCTGTAATCCACACAGATGCGCCATGATGTTGGAACTCTGGTTGCGATCTCCTCTCCTTTTCCGTTCTTGATCATGGTGATCCCTGACTTCTTGGGCACAACGTGCAGGGGACTCACCCATTTTTAGTCGGAGATGGGATAGATGAATCCTGCCTCGCACCATTTCATTATCTCATTCATCACTACCTCTCGCAGATTTGGATTTAATCTACGCCGAAACTCGTAAGAGGGTTTGTTGTCTTCTTCTAGGTATATGTGACGCGAGCATAGGGAAGGATTTATCCCATGGAAATCAGTTTCCAGCCTATGGCCTTGCGGTTTCTTTCTAGAACCTCAAGCAGACGAAATTCTTGTTCGTTAGTTAACTGTGAATTGATGATTACAGGGAACATGTTTGGTGCACCCACAAGTAAGGCATACTTCATGTTTGCTGGAAGTGGCTTGAGCTCAGGTGGGGACTAGTTTAGCTCAGTAGTGACTTCTGCTACTGTGCAGGGTGATGGTGTTGGATCATTCATCAGTTGTGTGTCCACCATTGGTACTGTAGGCTCTAAGTGCAATATTGCACAAAATTCCTCGATGATAGAATCTTGTTCATAGAATTCTGCAGTGATATCCTCTTGCTTTGCTAATATCAGGTGGCCATGAATGTACTCGTCCGGAAAGTCAGCAATAATCTCATCTTCAAGGACATCCGGGAACTCGACTGTGCTGTCTAGCACTGGCCCTGTTTCATGGGTCTCGTTATCGTCCATGAACAGGTTTGTATCGTGGATTTCAGCTAAAAAGTCACAGTCTTCCGTTCGCTGTTCTGCGGGCTTGCTCTCATCTGATGTAGATGCTAAAGGTTTAGGCATTTGGATCATCTCAATCAGCACCTTATCACTATTTGAACGGAATGTTATCTGATCGATGCCATAGTTTACCACTGCTTCGGTTGTTCAAAGGAACGACCTTCCAAGGATGATTGGGGTATGTAGAAGTGGAGCTGAAGTGTCCATGTCTAGGACAATAAAGTCTTCGGGGAACTGCATCCCCTGAATGGTGGCAACAACATCTTCCAAAATTCCTCGGGGCCGCTTAATGGACGTGTCTGCGAACTGCAAAATCATTATTGTGGATTTGAGCAGTCCCAGCCTAAATTCCTTCAGCATTTATGTAGGCATTAGGTTGATTGAGGACCCACTATCAAGTAGAGTTCGGTCGAACTCTTGGTTAAACATCTGACATTTGACTAGAGGAGATCCCCTGTCATTTTTCTTTGTTGGGAGATTGCTTATTGCATTTACTGTAGCCACGGTGAGAATATGCTTCACAATGCTTTCCCAAGCTTTTCGTGGTTGTCTCTTCGAGGTACATGCCTCTTTCAGGCCCTTCTTGATATTTGGCATGTATCTGATGGCTTTGAGCAAAGGCATTTCAAGAACAAGATTCTGAATTATTTCTAATACATCAGGATCATAAAAAGAAATTTTTAAATTTATATTTTTTTGGATTTTCTCATAGCATCCGAAAATGGAATATCTACAGAATCAAAAGCAGTAGTGGAAATAGTGTTCTTGGTTACCACAAAATCTGTAACCACATCAGGCTATACATGTGGATGACTAAAATGAGCAGGGTCATCCAAGAAAGGCAGGCATCCAAAATCTTCAAGTGAAGCTCCATCGGTTGTCTCTGAATCAATTGTGGGTGCAGTCTCCTCTAAGGCGGGCTGGCTGGTGTTTCGGTTGCTGTCGGTGCTTTCTTTTTGGTATTTTTGCTTTTGTTGTTTTTTTTGGATTTTTGGTGGTGCTTCTCCTTCTTCTTCTTTCTCACCCAGTCTGGCTGCTGGTCCGGCTGATACAGAAGAAAACGATGATTCTTCCATGGTGGCTTTATTCTCCCCCTTGCACGTGGATGATGGCTGCAAGGTTATACCGCTCCTGAGAGTAGAAACATTAGATACAAACAAATTATGCAGATCTGAATCTATAAGACCAGTGGGTCATTCACAGGATACCTGCTCTTTCTTCTTGAAATTATTGGGGTTCGCCTCCACTTGTGCGGGAATGGAGGTCATAGTGGCGGTGAAGTTGTCTAAATGCTGGCTGAGATCTGGAAGGCCCTTGACAAGCTGGAACAAGCAGTCCAAGGCTTGGTTCACAAGAGGTGCAGCCTCAGATACCTCGATGTGCTAGCCACGCTCATACTGCTGATGGTACTGAGACTGCTGATTGGGATACTGAGAATGGTATTGAGGAGAAGGGAGATTCTGATGATACTGCTGAGGAGGGTGCTGTTGATAGGGCACAAGCGTGTACTGCTAGTTTTGTTGGTACTATCGGTACTACGATTGTGGTATTGGTTCTGTCTCCAATTGTAATGGAATTGTGGAGACTGCTGGTGCTGTTGGTTGTTCTGGACAAATCTCCCTCCACGCTGTTAAGGGAATTGGCGGGAGTTGGCGACCTGACCCTGTTGAGGTCTGCTTGGATGGGTCGGTTGTGCATCATTTATCCATATGTCGTTTACCTCTTGAATAAGAGGTGGTGGTGGGGATAATTGCTCTGGAATGTACTGGGACTCTAGTTGATAGACGACCAGCTGCTGCTGAGTGCGCAACTCTGGGGCTCGCACGTAATAGACGTGCGGAACCGCTGGCTGCGACTGACTCAGCTGGGGGGGCTATTGTTGAGCATGTTCCTTCGTCTCAACTGGAGTGGGGGCTGATGTAGATAAAGAGTTGCAGGAGCTGATTGTACTTACCAGCAGCTCCAGTTGCTTGGTGATTTGATCTAATTTCTCAAGGTCCTTTGTTCTCTGTTCGACCACAACCAGCTTCTCTAAGTCTTGTGATCACTTCTCAATGATGTCCACTTTGTACAGGTGGCTCCCAATAATGCTTAGATTGGAGCTCTCGTCCCTGTCCAGCTCATGGGATGCAGCAATATGCACAGACTTTTGAATAAATTGTTGTTGACGCTAATAGGCACGGGACGATGATAAAGCGACCTCTCCTTTAACCATTTCTCTGAATATTTGTCAGACTACGTCCTCATCTTTGTTGAAATGGGAGCCATGACGTTTCCGAAAATCGCTAAGTTAAGAAGTTGTTTTTATCTGTTCGTGCCAAAATTAATGGTTTGTCGTTCGTTGTAGGCGGTGATCGAAATCGGTCAAGAAATAACCACAAATATTATTCAATCTTTTTATCAAGTGGTTTTTGTTTATTTTACTTGGGCAAGTCCCAAGGTCGATCACAGGGAGGCAAATGAATAACCTAGATTCACGTCTATCAAGATTCGTGCACGGTTTTCGAGGTGGTCTTTTTTGGAATTTTTAATGCAAATAAAGGATGCAAGATGCAATTTCGACTAAAATGAAAATTGCGTTCAAATGATGTCCGAAAAACACAAAACTTGGCCACAATGCAAAATATGATGAAATGAATGCACTGTAATGTTTTTGGAATTTTTGGATACAATATAAATTTTTTTATGAATTTTAAGTGCAAACAGAATGATTTTCAATATTTAATTATAATAAATATTAAACCTACTTATTTTCAAGAAATAAAATTATCTAAGATCTATATCAGAAAAATCCTAGACGTTGAAAATGTAGGGTTTAATACCTATTAAAAATTAAATACTGAAATATGCAAAATGATTTTTACAAAGCAATTTGTGCATGCAAGTGCAAATCATTTTAGGCATAATATCAAGCACAATTAACTCTACAATATGTGATTTTTGGAGAATTTTTAGAGCAACGGTTAATTAATGGCAAATTTAATAGCACGAAATGGGCAAAATATGAAAATTTCCACAGAATAATTGATTATTAATTAACCACTAATCACAAAAATACCCAATGTGTCAGAATGTAGAGAATTAAGTGATAAACATCATGCAATTTTTGGAATAATAAAATAATGTAATAAAGAGGCTCAAAACTAAAGGGAAAGACAGGGGTACGGATGCAATAAATAATAAATAGAATGCAAAGGGAGGACTGAAATGTAAATACCGAGACTATGGGTGGGGGGCTCTCTGCAATTTTTGCAAGGCGGCACGTGCTACGCACATGCCCTTGGAATGGAGGGTTGATGCGTAATATGGAGAATCTTCGGGGGTCCCGTTGCAATCTACCTTGTGGTCACGTGTGGGGCACGCGACCTGGGGGCTGATGTATGCACTGACGTCCCCTCGCCCCCACGTGTGCGGTACGTGGTGGGGGTCTCGACCCTGGGGATCGGTGGCTATAGCGGCAGAGGGGGCCGCTCCTGGCGGAGGTGCCCGGCCTTGGGTGAAGCATCGGAGGGTGGCCTGGTGACAAGAGGTGCTGACGGAGGAGTGGCCGACTTAAGGTGGAGGCGATGAAGTTCCTAGAGGTGGCGCAACGGGTCGTCGTCGACGTGGCTGATACACGGCCAAGGGTCGGCGATGATGAAGCGGGGGAGCTGGAGCTTCAGTCGTCGGAGAGGATGAAGTCGCAGATGTGATGGAGCTCCGAGTCGAGGGTGTCGATGGCAATGGTCGCTTCACGTGATGTGCAGCGAGGTGGCGGCGATGACGATGACGGAGTGAAGGTGGTGGTGCTTGTCATGGCAGAGTCGTAGGTGATCGTGGGCGATACGTAGCGGAGGAGGTTGATGAACGGAGAGGAGGTTGGAGGTGTGAAGGATGGTGATCGAGAAAGAGAGATCGGAGATGGATATGGAGCTTGCAGAGGGGCGGAGTGTACCTGGACACGGGCTCAGCGGCGAGGTCGCCGGAGCTAGAGCAGCAACTGGAGGGAGCGGCTGCGACGAGGGTAGAAGTCCTCGGATCACGCCGGCGGAGAGGGCTGTCACTACCTGGGGGAAGAACGACGGATGAGGGAGTCGGGGATGGCGATGGCTCTTAAATAGGGCTGGCGATGGAGGGAGGTTGCGATGATAGCGGAGCGAGGGACGCGGAGATCGTTGGCGGCACGGTCAAAGGGCGGTGGTTGGCGAGTGAAGAAGGCGTAGGTTGTAAGGATCACGGGGCGGCGCGCGAGAATAGGGGGCGACGGCGTGAGGTTGAAGGCGACCTTTGGGCCGTCCGATCGGGCGATGATCGGATGGCCCAGACTCGGCCAAGTGGCGATGAAGGGGGGAAGGGTGGAGCACGTGCGTCCAAAAGAAATTTTTTTTGAAAAAAACGAATAAGAAATGGGGCCAAAAAACGCCAACACGTGGCGGCCCTAGGGGCTGCCACGTGTCAGCACCGGAAAATTCCAAGCATAAAGATTTTGTAAATTCAAAAAGAAATAGTAAATGACCTCGGATCGAAAAAGTTCCTTCACGAAAAATGCTCGTCTCGATGAGATACAACTTTCATGACCATCAAAGCCAAAATTGATCAAATGCATGAAGTGATATTTTTGGGGTATCCCATGTACACAGAATACCTAGATTTTTGGGTTTTGTATTTTTTTATCATAAGATAAAAAAATCCGGAAAAAATATGGAGAAATCAAAGATAAATAAAAAAACATCTAAATCTATTTTTTTGGAATTGTATTAATTAATAAAATATGTACATGAAATACGGGTCAAAAATCGCTAAAACACACAATGTACAAAAGAGGCCCGAAACCCAACTTTCACATACGAGCTCTGATTCACATGAACTTGGTCTTGTTTTGAACGTAATTAAATGTGCATTAGTTCAAAAGTGAGTAGGATCAAATCGGACACTGGATGGGGAAGATACGAGGTTTTTAGTCCGAAAATCCTGAAACTAGGGTTTGGGTTTTTGGTCGATTTAACAGGGTTAGTGAATTTTTTTGTATTTTTCATTTATTCTTGTTAGTGATATGTACACAGTGGATGTGGTTTTGTGTCATTTGGAGTTAACATGAAGGATGAAAATAGGGGAAGTTAGGCTAATTACATGTCATTTTTGGCTTGGATTTTTGGCTTCTTATTTTGTGCAAAAATGATGGATAAAATGCCATTCTTATGCAAACATGCGTGAATGCTAATTATGCAGAATAAATGCAGAAATGCTAATGATTTTTGAGGGAATTGAGTTTAATAAATGAGACTTAGAGTGATGAATCCGAGATTCATCAATCCATCACATGTTGTATCCACAAGCTTTTGACTTTCAATAGTAAGTCCACCAAAGAAGTGTTGGATCAGGCTGGTCCTAGGAATCTCATGATGGGGACACTTTTTTTGTAGCTCAGTGAACCTCTCCCAGGTCTCATGAATGGATTCCTGTACGGCTTGGGTAAAGTTCGCTATGTGGGCTCACATCTGATTCTGTCGCCCAAGAGGATAGTATTTGTGCAAGAAGGTTGACTTCAGTTATTCCCAAATGGTGACGACCTTACCCAAGTGATTGATCCAATGAAGGGCCTTATCTTGAAAGCAGAAGGAGAATGTCGTCATCTTCACTACCCCAAGAGGTATACCAGGGTAGTGAGTAGTGCCACAGATGCGTCCGAACTGTTGTAGATGAATGCAGGGTTCTTCATTTGTATTTCCACAGAAAATGGGCAAGAGTGCAAGTAGTTGAGATTTCAATTCAAAATGGGAATGGATTGCTAGAATATTAATCCATTCAGTAATTTGCCTTGCCCCAGGATTGTAGGTTTCTTTTAGAGTCGGCTTGGGCCACTCTACTCTATGCTCATCTGGATTTCCTCCGCCCCCACCTTCCAGATCTTCTTTGAATCCTCCTCTGTTTTCTCTCCTTTTCCTCAAATCATTGAGCATGTCCTGGAAGGCGACTTGTGCTAAAGCTTGATCTGTGAGTTGATGTTGGATGGATTGAATAGAAGAAAGGATCTGAGCATTCACAACATTCCGATTCGATTGCGGACTCTAATCTGGCTGAGGTGGTGGTTGTAGTCCCTTCTCCTTTCCTCCAGGAGGCATCTCTTTTTCTGACCTTGAGTCTGATTGTATCATGACTTCTGGCTCTAGATTGGGCTCTAGATCTGCAAATGGAGTAATGCCCCGATTAGTCTGTGTAGAGGTACCATAAGTAGCAAGTCGATTTGTATTAAGGTCAACAAAGAATTTCATTAAGGATGGAGTGAAATCAATTGCCATCCAAAATTGGTAGGTTTCGGGACGTGAGTGAAACCGGTTTATTGGAGAAGATAGAGAGTCTGGAGATCGGTCCATGGAGTTTGAACTGGGTTCTCAAGAATCACCTCGAATTATTGGAGGTGACGAGCGCATGGAATCGATGTTGGTGTCAGCAGGGTCCTGACTGGGCCATCCATGTGTTGCCATCTCGTTGGTCAAGAGGAGATCGAGTTTTGAAGAACGATACGGGGGTCAAACAAGAAATAAAGGGATTCTAAAATAGTAGAAGCCTCCAGATGAGTAGGGGATCAAATAGGGAATCTAAGGAAGTGAGAAAAAGGCACACACTGTGTAAGACTAATCTTTGGACCTTAATCTAATTCAGACAAACAAACAAACACAAAACAAGGATTGGTTCACCCACTCAATACCTGTGAAGCCGTCAAACTTCGTCTATTTTTTTTATCTTTTCAATTTTATTGTTATTTTTGGGCAATCTTATCACGAGTCCTTAAGTACGCTAATCCTATAGGAGTGTGTGTCCTGTCAGGCAAGAGCCTCATACTTGTTCCACCTCCTTTGTAACCTGTGATCTGCATGCTTAAAGGTCCTTGATATCATGCATGGGTGACTAATCAGCCAAAGAAATAGAAAGGAAGCCTTTAGGTGAAACCACTACTTCGGTCTTCGCTTGTAACAGAATCACCCATAAGCGTGCAAGGACCTACTCAGACGCAAACTGATGAGACAAACACACCCGTGAGGGCGTGTCCTAAGCTCAGTACTTCAGAGAAATGCTCCACACAAGGCAGGAACACCATGCTCGACTAGGCCCTACTCGGCCACGTACGATAGAAGCGCTAATACTTCGCCAACCTAGGTGATAACCAAGGCGCAACATATCATGATTTCAGATCTTATCCTTAGAGGCTTGTGCCTCAATCTGTCTAGAATTGTACCTGAAAATAATGTGAGCTTTATGAACCCAAAACAATGAATGGTTCGTTACGAATTTTAAATAAGTTCAAGTTTAATTAGCAGTCCCTTTTTTAATTTTTAGGTTTTATTTTTTTGAGTATTTTTCAGAGCAAGCTGCCTAACGATTTTTTTTAATTTTTCCTTTATGTCCTAAGTGATATAAACACAGGGGAGAGGACGGAAAAGTCATACAAGTCATGACTAAGATGGAGATCTCACTTAGTGACTAATGATGCATGCAAAGATAGAGTTACTTACAATGCTTCCAAGCTCTCTCCATGCGGGATGCAAGGCAGAATAGAAATCTTTACACTATATGGAGATATAAAAAAGCAAGAAAATTTCTTATGTTATTATTGGGAAGAACCAAATTGCAACTACTCAGAAATGAGATCCAAAAGTCCGGTCTCTGGAGTGCATCCGTATCCACCACAACGGATCCTGCAAGCACTGTATAGCACTCCTCTCGGTGGTCGATCTCAAGTCCAAATAAATGACAATTAATTTTTGACTAAGTCCATGCGCGTATCACTATAGGTGCGTACAATGTTGTTAGGGCTTTGGACCTAGATACCGAGTCAAACAACCAACTATCTATGGGCTCATTCACATAAAACAAATAGAAACAAAGGCAGAAAGCTCAAATCACGGGAAACAAATAAAAGAGAGGAGGTAAAACATGAAAAATCCAATACGAGGCCCCTAGTTGAACAGATACCCGGGCACTGGACCTCGTGTAGAGTAGAGAGTAATGTCCAAATTAATTACGAATTATTTGCAGAAATTAAATCTCCATCTCTCAGGAAATAGAAAAATCCATGCTCAATGCTGCTCTTCTCCGCTTTCCCTGCTCATCTTCCCTGCTCTCTCCTAGTCAGCTCAAAGAGAAGAAAACCAACCTCCACTAGCCTCGGGTGCACCCACCTCATAAGAGGTAATCCTTGTCAAGTGGTCCCTTCCAAGAAAGATCAATAATAAAATTGAAATAGAATAGTCAAATAATTATCAAAGAAGAAATGGTAAAAATGTAAATAAAAAGAACATATATATATACAAAAGAAAACGTGCTACAATCCATTGCTCCTCGGCAACGATGCCATTTGAAAACCAAGCCCGAGGGCCCTGCGGGGGTCTAAGAGAAGTCAAAACTGGGGCGACCGCTCACGAAATCCCGGGCCATCTCAACAATCAATCCACAATTGGATATCAAACAATAAAAGCAGTGTGGATTAAAATTTATTATAAACCCTACTATAAAATGCATATAGTGACAAGTGGAGCATGGTGTCGAACACGGGGAATACACGATGTAGCACTCTATATTATTTATAAATAAATAATATAAGTATATATGTATATATAACTATGCTCAATATTTACTAAATAAAGTGGGTTTTTGAATTATTTTTTATTTATTTTTTGTTTTTATGTTTATATTTCTTGTTCTTTTATTTATATATAGATAATATATATATATAAATAATATAGGATAGGATAAATATAAATAATAATAAAAATAAGCAAAATAAAGGAAATATAATATTTTGGGGTTTAAAGTATTTTTTACTATTTTTGTATTTTTTTGGATTTTTTGCTAATTTTATATATTTTTAAAGTCAAAATACCCTAAAACAAGGTTTAATTAATTATTTGAAATTAGAATGGATATTAAAATAGAAGATAAAATCAAAATTTCTCCAAATGAATTTTTAAAAAAAGATAATAATATAAAGAAAATTCAAAGACAGAATATATTTTTTTGGAAATTTTCTAGAAATTTTTATATTTTTTATAAAGGGTTCAAGGATTTTCAAAATTTTAGAGTTTCTTTTGTATTTCTATATGATTTTTGGTATGAATATTAGAAATAATACACAAAAAAATATTTTTTGGAAAATTTTCAAATTTTTTTTGTAATTTTTATGGGTTTTATATTGCAAACAAGAGCTGTTCGTGCACTATTCTATTTTTAGAAAAAAAGGAATGGGGCATAAAATGCAAAAATAAAATTATAGCTTGATCAAGCATGCATCCAGGTATCTATCCCTTTTTTAGTGATTTTAGAGCACGATAATTATTTTTAATAAATAAAAAACATCACACAAAAATGTTCAACCTGGCAAGGGTATAACTGTAATTAAAATATCATGCGAGGGCTAACATGTAATTTTTCTTGAAAGATAACATTGATTTTAAAACTTTATTTATTAAACAATAATTATAGAAACATGCAAGGGGTTCCGTGCAAATTTTACAACATAAGCGTGCACCTACACATGACTCTAGCGGAGACTAAATTGCATTATGCGAAAAGTCCAAGGGGGTACATGCAATTTGTCCAATAGTTCTTAAATTTGATTAAATATTTACAGGACCTTTACATAAATTCAAAAAGTCGGAGGGTATCAGTGAAATTGTACCACTTAAGCACCTGAATCCGAGCGTCCAGACGTTGCCACGTGTCCTCTCGAGCGGCTCTGATTGCATACCCCTTCGTTTTGGATCAATGGTCCAGATTAGATCTGGACCTCTGTCCTTGATCGAACGACGGTGAAGGGGCTTGGAAGAACACTCAAGAACTCGATGTTGGTGAACTTTTCTTCTTCGATTCTCGCTCCTTCGGCAGCTAATGCCTTCTCCGATGGGCCCAACAAGTAGCTGGTCATTCTTCGCGTGCTCCTGCATGGTCTGATGGCGGTGGTGGAGCACGGCGTACTTCGGCGAAGTTGAACCACCTAGAATAACTCTAGGTGGTGGCTGAGATTCCAGGTACGCCAAATGACTTGCAAAAAGCCACCAAAACATCCCCAGGTGCGAGAGTCAACTTCTCAACCCGCGGTTTACTTAAAACCAAGGGGGAAACGAGATGGAGGGGGAGATCCGGTGAGGTAGTGGCATAGAGAGCTCGATTCCCAGATTGACGATGGATCTGGGTCGGACAAAGAGGGGATTCGATGGAGAATGCAGAGGGGAATGGAATGCCGATGAAAGCGGGGTGAATCGACGGTTGGATTACAATGAATCAGACTTAGAGCTCGAGCTCCAGGAATTGGGGGTTTTTAAGTTATGCGCTAATCTCTTGATTAAACTAAAGATTAAATATGTGAAATTGAAATTGGCATAGAATACAACCTAGGAATGCAAGGAAATGAGGTTCAACCGGCCTAAGGTGTCCAGGAGCGAGACCTGTCAGCGGAGCTCCAACGGTGGATGGATGCACCTCCTCCAATGGCTCTCCTCGTTGGAAATCAAAGGCCAAACCACGCTGTCACCATGGGGAGGCCAATAGGATTGATCTGAGGGGTTAAAGCTCGAAGAAGAGGGATCAAAAAGCCAAACTAGTTCAGGGGGTCATATTTATAAGCGGATTTTGGAAGATTTTCGAGGAGATCTTGCGTGCGATCCTATGAGGGTAGGTGGAGATTCTAGGAGGGTGTGGATGAAGGACGAAGTGGCTAGGAGAAGATGGTGGTTTCGAGAGTAATGAGTGAATGGAGAGGAGTGGATAAATGGGAGAAGAAGGCGGCCTCGTGACTTCTGATAGGTATCAGAAGGGAGATCGGACAGTTGGCCAAGGTCAACAAAGAAATGAGCCTGGTTGGTCCACATGGACCAACCCAGAAATTCCAAGGCAAAAATGCCTTGTAAATTGAATAATAAATAGAATTCGATTATAATACTTATAGGTTGTAAAATAAAAAAATGTTTCTAATTTTCTGTAGTAATTTAAGGTTATTTGTATTTATTTTTTAGAGGTGTTTATTTGTAAGTTAATTTTTAGGGTACATATATAGGTATATTTACTTATGTTTTAGGTATTTTATTATTATTTTGTATTTTTGATTATATTATTTTAGTTTATTATTTTATAAATTTGTAACTCATTTTTATATGCTTAAATATATTTATATTATATTTTTCTGATGGAATATATATACATTTAAATAAATAGGTGTATTATTTATATAGGTATAGACATATGTATTTCATCTATGAATTGTATATACTCATTTTATTTCAATGCTTTCTTTATTGTTTTATGCCTATTTTAATATGTACATATAATATAAATAATATTTACATAATTAAAAAAAATATAAATTCACAAAAATGATGAATAATAAATAAAATGATTATTTTAATCAGGTATACTATACAATAGGGGTCCAAAACCTAACTTTCACTCCTTAACTCCAAAAAATATCAAACCACCTTCATTAAATAGCTTATTAAAAGTTATATATACAATTAAAGGTGGTTTTGATACATTTTGAGTTTTTATTTGGGAGATATGGGCCTAGAAAGTTTGGCTGTTGGAATTTTATTTTGGGTATAATATGCACACTGCATATTATTTTCGTGTGAAATAAATTTTTTATTTTTCTATATATTATTATATACAACTTTCATACAAAGTTTTATTATTTAAGGTATCAATAATAAAGAATATAATATGTCCCAAAAAGCAATTATTGGCCTATTTTAATAGTGTGATTGCTCTATATTTTCTATACAATTGTCCCCCTACATTATTCCTTGTCGACTAAGTCATCATGATGACTGAGTCTCGGAGGCTAGGGTTACTTCAGTGTCCTTGACACTTCGCTCTTTTTCTTTTCTTTCCTTTATTCTTTTATTTTGGCAAGAAATACAATACATGTACAATATTTTATACGGTATTCTGTGTGATTTAATGAATGTTTATTTTGACCAATTAATGATATATACATGCATTCAGCTAGGGTTTGAAGGCCAAAATGAAAGAATGAAGGTGATGAAATGGAGAGTCATCACACATATCACACCACCATTTGGTACTTAATGGAAAAGAAGGATGCCAAGTCACATCTTACTAGATAGATCCTTCTACTCTAGGAGTTTGATATTAAGATTAAGGATAAACCTGGAGTCAAGAATGTGGTAGCCGATCACCTTTCTCTATTACAGTTGCTAAGGATTCTGAGACTACCACACCTATCACTAAGACATTCTAGATGAGGCGATTCTTGCTTTCAACTCACTCCCGTGGTATGCGACATTGTGAACTAGCTTGTTTCTAAGAAAGTTTCACAAGGTTGGACTAGGCAGCGACTTGAGACTTTCCTTGCGAAGGACAAGTAGTAACACTGGGAGGATCCCACCCTTTACCATGAAGGGGGTTAGGGGGATAACGTCTGGCATCGGTGTATTCCTCAAGAGGAACACCACAGTGTCCTCACGTATTGCCACAAGCTTGAGATAGGAGGGCATCATTCGAAAGGAGGACAATGCAGAAGGCACTCTAATCAGGCCTTTAGTGTCCTACACTCTTTAAGGATGTCGATGCATTTGTATGTGAGGTTTCTGAGGCATGGGGCATCGAATTTATGGGCCCATTCCCTAAGAGTCAAGAATTTGAGTATATCCTGTCGGCTGTAGATTATGTCAGTCATTGGGTTGAGGCCATCCCTGCTCGATCCGCTGATGCGAGGACTGTTTTCAGATTTCTGAGGAAGAAAATCATATCACGGTTCGGGGTTCCTAGAGTCCTCATTTCTGAGGGGGTACTCATTTCGTCAAAGACAAGGTAAGGGCCCTTGCTAACAAGTTCAACAATGACCATCATGTAGCTACTCCATATCATCCACAGATGAATGGCCTTACCGAGGTTTCAAACCAGGAGATCAAGATGATATTGCACAAAGTTGTCCGCCTAGACTGAAAGGATTGGTCATAGCTTTTGGACTCAGTCTTGTGGAGCTACAAGAATTCCTTCAAGACTCCTTTGGGTACATCTCCATTTCGATTAGTTTATGGCAAGCCATGCTACTTACTTGTTGAGACCAAGCACTAGTCACTACGGGAAATTACAGAGATATTCTTGGATCCAAAGAGTGTAGGAGATCAAAGGAGAGAAGAGTTGGTAGCCTGATGAATCCATTATTCTCACTTTTTATTCTTTTATTTTAGCTCTTCGTTTTAGCAAAACCACATGTAAATACCTATAAATTCCATAACTTAGAATTCTACATGCCCTTGCTAATATTTCATACTTAAGCATTTATTCTGCTAAAAATAAAAGAATAAAGGGAAAAGAAAAAGAATGATGTATTTCAAATAAATACAGAGTGACCCAAACCCCAAGAGAAGGTCAAGTTGTGACCTGATCACAAAAGAAAATAAGTAGAGAGATATAAGGGTTCACCATGTATGTAAATATCACCTATATTTGTATATAATATTTATTTAATTATTTTTGGCAAAATAAAATAATTTTATTTATATCCTTGTATATAGCATTAGAAATAAAATAAAAATCAGAAAAATAAAAATAAAAATCAAATCAGCAAACCTTTGTACAAAATACATACATACATACCACACTCATTATTTATTTTATACACTTAAATAATTTATAAAAATAAAATAAAAATTATTTATATTCCTAAAATCATATGTAAATAATTAAAATATAAAATAAAGGTATTTTTGTAAAAATAAAAAAATACAATACTTGAACATAATACATAGATATATTACACCTGTATATAATACTGTATACTATATATACATTTATTATATTTTTCATAAAAATAATTAAAAGACACAGAAAAATAGTTTGTAAAATAATAAACATTTTCATTTTATACACTTTTTATTTTAAATTCAATTATTATTTTTAATCCCATTTTATTTAATTTTTGTAAATGCTAATTTCTGATTGGTCCACATGGGATCGTTGCCCTCGGTCAACGGTCTCTTCCAGACCGGGTCGGGTTGCATTTTTCTTGCCGGAGAATTTTCTCTAAATTTTCACAACCGAACCTGACCATTTCTTGACTCCATTTCTACACCTGATTGAAGTCCGAACTTCCACGATCTTTGCCGATCCTTAGGCGCAACCGGGTCTACCTAGGGTTATGTGTATCCCTCCATTCTTTTGAGACCCTAGAGCAGCCTATATAACATTGATGAGTCTCGGATTCATCACTCTAAATCTCATTAATTAAGCTCAAGTCCCTCAAAATCATCAGCATTTCTGCATTTATTCTGCATAATTAGCATTCATGCATGTTTTCATAAGATTGGCACTTTATCCATCATTTCTGCACAAAATAAGAAGCCAAAAATCTCTACCAAAATTGACCTGTAAATAGCCTAACTCCCCTAAATTTTAACTCATTCATGCTAACTCCGAATGACACAAAACCACCTCTACTGTGTACATATCACTAACAAGAATAAAAGAAAAAAAATACAAAAAATTCACTAACCCAAATAAGTGGACCAAAAACCCAAACCCTAGTTTCAGGATTTTCGGACAAAAAGCCGCATAACTCCCCATTTAGTGTCCGATTTGATCTTACTCACTTTTGAACTAATATACATTCAATTATCTTCAAGACAAGACCAAGTTCAAGTGAATCAGAGCTCGTATGCGAAAGTTGGTTTTTGGGCCTCTTTTTGTACATTGTGTATTTTAGCGGTTTTTGACCCGATATTTATGTACGTATTTTTCTTTATTATTAAAAATCCAAAAAAAATAGATTAAGATGTCTTTTATTTATCTTTGATTTCTCCTTATTTTTCTTGGATTTTTTTATCTTGTTTAACAATGACAAAAAAATAAGAAAACCCAAAAATCAAGGTATTTTATGTACATGAGAAACCCTAAAAATTCACTTTGTGCATTTGATCGATTGTGGTTTTGATGTCTTCATGAAAGTTGTAGATCTCATAAAGAGGAGCATTTTTTGTGAAGGAACTTTTCCGATCCGAGGTCGTTTACTATTTCCATTTGATTTTACAAAACCTTTTTCTACGAATTTTTCTAGTGCTGACACGTGGCAGCCCCAGAGGCCGCCAAGTGTCAGCGTTTTTTGGGCTTTTCTTTATTCGTTTAAAAAAAGTAATAATTAGCGACCGCACATGCGTCGCACGTGCCTCGCCCCCCTCTCTCTTCCCCTTTCACGCCACGTGGCCCCTCCACGGCCGTTCGATCAATGGCCGATCGAACGGCCGATGTGCGTCGTCCTCCAGCGCCCCTTCCCCGAAACCTCCGTCGGCCGCTCCTCAAACCCCGCTACCGTCTTCGCGCCCCCTCCATAACCATCGCCGTCGACCTCGTCAACCACCCGCAATCTCCGCTAACCACCTAATGCCACCGATCTCGCCAACCATCTCACGCCGACCCCTCTCGTGCCCTATTTAAGAGCTCCGTCGCACTCCCCGCCCCCCCCCCCCCCCCCCGATCGATTATCCGCCGATAGCATCTTCTCCAACGCCGACGGTGGTGACAGCACTCGTGCGGCCATTTTATCTCAGCGAGATCCAAGCTCTCTGATCTTGTTGCAACACGACGCATCTCGTACGATTGCCCCTGCTCTGCCATTGGCGTCGAGCCAACTACGTCTCCGACTAACGCAACTTCCAGCAGCTTCTCAACGTATCTTCATCGTCTTCGACAACCACCGACTTCACGCTTCATCGCCACGTCTTCTTCGGTCATCTTCTCCGTCAACTACGGTCGACAACAACGCGCCATTATATCCGACTTCGACCCTCCGCCGGCCTCCGTCTTCAACATCGCCTTCTCCGACTCAGTGCGCCAGCGACCAACGTCATCTTCACCACCTCCCGAGCACTGCTGCAAGCCCCTTCATCTCCATTAACGCAACTCCACCGACCATCACCGCCATCACCGACGCGCCAGCCCGCCTCCGCCGCTCAACCACCAGGCACACAACCTGAGACCCCCGCACGTGCTTTGCGCGTGCACGGGGGGACGTCATCCGCCCTTCATCCCCAGGGGTCACGTGATCTGCACGTGACCTGCTGGGTCAATTGCGTCCAAGCCCCTGAAGTGCTCCAGATTTGCAAGCCGCCCCAGGGTCACGTGCATAACACGTGGCTCGCTGGGTTAATTACAGAGAGCCCCCTGGACGTCTGATATATTACAGTACAGTCCAAGTCCAGAAGGTCACGTGCGCCGCACGTAACCCCCCGGAGAATTTGCAATTACAACCCCTGTTTCCGGTAATTTTAAATAGGTCCTCTGCATTCCATTTATTTATTTTATTTCTTGCACTTCTACCCCCTGCGTTCCTCTGTACTTTCCGACTCGTACATTGCATGTTTCATTTATTCAGAAAATAGCATGATGTTCATTTCTTAATTCTCTACATTTTGAGATATTGTGGATATTTTTATGATTGGTGGTTCATTAATTATCAATTATTTTGTGGAAATTTGCAAACTTTGCCCATTTTTTATTTAATGAACCGTTTCTCTAAAAATTCTCTAAAAATCATATATTGTAGAGTTAATTGTGATTGATATTATGCCCAAAAATATTCGCATTTGCATGCATATTTGGCCCCGTAAAAATCATTTTGCATATTTTATTATTTAATTTTTAGTAGGTATTAAACCCGATATTTTCGAGGTTTAGGATTTTTCTGAGATCCATCACCTAGTCATAGATCTTAGATAATTTTATATCTTGAAAATAAGTAGGTTTAATATTTACTATAATTAAATATTGAAAACCATTTTGTTTTCATTTAAAAATTCACAAAAAGTCAAATTGCATCTAAAAATTCCAAAAAAATTATAGTGCATTCTTTTCATCATCATTTACATTGTGGCCATGTTTCGTATTTTTTGGACGTCATTTGAATGTAATTTGCATTTTAGTCCCTAAAATAGGCTGAACTTGCATCTTGCACCTCTTATTTGCATTAAAAATTCAAAAAAAAACCCACCTCCAAAGCCGTGCACGAATCTTGATAGATATTAATGTAGGTTGTTCCTTTGCCTCCTTGTGATCGATCTTGGGACTTGCCCAAGTAAAATAAACATAAAACCACTTGATTAAAATTGAATAATTTTTGTGGTTATTTCTTGACCGATTTCGATCGCCGCCTACAACGAACGACAAACCATTATTATTATCTTCACTAACAAATAAAAACAACTCCTTAACGCAGCGGATATCGGACCCGTCAGATGGCGCCGTTGCTGGGGAGGCAAACGGCTTAGTTTTGTGTTTTGAAAATTTTTGTTCGGTTTTCCGCATTCGGGCCCCGAATTTTTCATTGTAAATCCCATTTTATTTCCTGCATTTATTTTCAACATTTATTTCGCTTATTTTATTTTTGATTATTTTCTGAGCCACTCTCTTACACAAATCTTTCTTATTTTTCTTGTGAGGTACCCGTCGCACATGGAGCGGTTTTTCAAGAAACCGACGCATCTTCACCAACTTCCGAAAAGCTGCAATTAAATTAAGATCGAGTCGAGTCGTGATAGAGCGTAGAGTCTAGGTTTTTAATTTCTGCAAATTTCCAATTCTGCTCATTTATAGCGGCGTCCGTTTGGACTGTCACGTGCGTAAAGAAGACTCTGAACTCTTCTTGTGGTGTGTCGTGGCCTGTTTCACTCTCCGGTGAGGGTAGGCCCGACTTGAGTGGCGATTAGGATAGACTTGCACATACTGCTCTTAGAGCATTTATATTTTTGATTGTACTCGTAGGATCTTAAGCCACACTGCACATTAACTAAGACACACATAGATCGTTCAACTTAGCCAAATTTAACTCAATTCTTTCCTGAAATAGAAATTTCGATTTAGGTGCGGTTTTTCATCGGCTTGCATTCATTTAGAATAATTTTTCAATTCTATCTAGCATCCCGCATGAAGATTGCGAGGATTCACTATAAGTCTTCTAACTGAGCATTCATCACAGTTTTCTGCGTGCATCGGCTTTTCCCGAATTTCTCCCTCTTGTTTTATCACATCATTCTAAAGGAAATTGGGACTGGATGGTAGACGTGTATTTGTGCTCATTTAAATTCTTCTGTAATCACATAATATAAATTGGGACTGCTAAATATAGCCGATTTCAAATTAACCCATAAAATCAAGAATTTCTATAGGAGAGCAACCCCGGACCTTGGATGTTTCTATTTTTCTGAGTGAGCGAGAGACGACACTTAAGGCTAGAGCCCAAATCCGAAATTTCGGCACCTAACAGCTCGCTAAATTTTTGCTAAGATTGATTTATCACCAACTAAAATCGAAAAGATAATATCCGAACTCTTACGGCTTCATCATGTGCATTGGTGAACCCGGGGTTTTAATTGTGTTTGCATTGGTGTGCGTGAATCGATATCGAAGATCAACAGCTGCACATTTGATAAAATTTCTTTTGACTATCCCAAGCAATCATCTCTCTCTTTCTTGATTTAAATCTCATCATGGAACTCTTATCCAATAACTCTTGCAGACCCAACCCCTCATTCCTTTCAAAAATGGCCTCACATTTATCCGAGAATCCATCAGAGCTATACTATGAAAATGAATTCGTATCGGTTAGACCCAAAACACCTCCTCCTCAACCACTAATAATCCATCTCCCTCTGCTAATCCGATCTGTTTCATGAATGACAACCCTTTGTATTAGGAGAAGACAAACCAAATGATTGAGGTCTCTACTTTTCATTTATCAATCCTCTCTACGTCGATCATATGATTCATCCTTCATATTCGGTAAATGTCAATCCATCATTCATGGGAGATGATGACCACATGATCGAATTGAATACTCCTTCACCTCTTCCATCGACCCTACCCTTGAACACCAATGAACAATCATTATCTTGGATTGAACATAACAACCCCCTCTTCACTCATACAGAGGATTGGGCTGACCACATAGGAACACATCATCCCTGTATGCTAACTCCACAATATCAAGGTCCGACCACTCAATGGATTGAACTCTCCTCGGACTAACTCCACATGCCTGAACCATATGAGCAGCCTCCTTTCCATAATTTTTGAGGAGAAATTTTCAGAAAATAATGATCATTTGTTGGATTTTCAAAGAAACTCCCCTCTCAGCACAAACAAGAAAATGGAAGATGAAATTATCGAACACACAACGACTGCTCCCATGATTGATCAGAATTTTGAGGATGATATTTTGAGGATAAATAAAAGATTCAATTCAATAGAGGATAGATTTCAAAAATTTATCGACCGATTAATTACACTCTATGGGAGCTTAGACATAACATGTATGAGGAAATGATTGAATCTCATTTTGACAATTTTGTGGATGTTCAAAAACCTAGGGATGATTCTGTGAATGATACTTCTGCTTATTATGCCCCTGGACATGACTATGCATCTGACCCCTTATCAGAACATCAAAGCCCCTACTCATCGACGGAAGAAACCACATCACCACATCACACACAAAATACCAAAAATCGGAATATTCAAAAATCACAAAAAATTGAAAATCTCGAAAAATACATAGAAATTGAAACTGAAGAAGATCTGAAGAATTTGGATCCTACTTTACAGGAAGCACTAGGAAAGAAATTGATTTTTGAACTTCCCTTTCTATAGGCCCATTGAACACTTCCCGACCTTAAAGATTTCTAATGGAAAAATTAACTAAGAAAAAGTCGGGTAGGATTAGACAAAGACCGAAAGACATATCTTGTCAATGGCCTCCTCCTTGGTATTGAGGAGAAAAAACCAAGAGCCGCATAGTGAAGCGGTTACCCAGAATTGACTGTGAAATCGAAGACACAATTTTCACCCATGTTCGGATTGATGACGATTCACCGATCAATATCCTCCCAACCTTTGTATTCCATGAACTCAAACTTAGACCGATTCAGAAGATACGAGAGATTGTTCAATTGGCGGACCGATCTATAAAGCGGCCGAGAGGAATCATTTCTGTCATCATGAAATTCCAAGGTGCTCTGCTCAAAGAAGAATTCACGATCATTGATATTGAGCATCAAGGAGAATTCACCCAGTTTCTAATCATTCTCGGAAAACCGTTCTTAGCATTGGCTAAGGCAATTATTGATTGTGAGACTCGGGAAATCAATTTCACAGCATTGGAAGCACTTAGATATGACCCTGTCTTTGAGGAACCACGATCTTATAAGGCAACCCACGAAGTCCCCGACAACCATAACCATGAAGCGGTAGAAGAGACCTACCCCGCAGCCATACCTGAGATAGCGGTTGTTGATGAGACTATTGGTTTAGAGACTCTCCTTAGTATTTCTATTCCCGCGGATCTCAAAATAGACAAATCCTTCTACTACGATCCTGAAACATATGCATGGTCGCACCCTGGAGCAACATTCTCTGAATACCTGGACCCAATCATCCCAAATCGAGAGTGCACCAACATTCAGAAGACCAAGAACAAATGCAAACCGACCAAGGAGAAGAACTCTAATGGCTATTCATCTGGATACTCTAGTGAACCAACACCTTCACGAAACAAGAAAAAGAGAGTGACCTTTGACCTTTCGGAAGAGGAATCAGTTGATGATGTCTGGAAAAGGTAGTCTACATGAGTGAAGTCTATTCGGCAGCTTTAAAGCCATATCTTCGCAAGGATCCAAAATTCAATTCTCGTTGGACAACTCCCGTTCCTAACTACTATTCATCCAAAGCTGATGCTTCTGCACTCTTCAAGTACACTGGAATTATTTCATATGAGCTGACCGAGATCGGTGCTTCTGAGTATTCATCCTAGGACAAACCGATTGACCCCAAGAAGGAACGAATTCTGAGGAAACAACTGAAGAAACAAAAAGACATGAATACTTGGAGTATGTCCACTTGCAAATACTATTCCTCTTAGGATAACTCTGATGATGGATATCTTTCATCTGACTCAAACACTTCATCTATTATCCATCATGATTTTTCTGAGGATGAGACTTATCATAGTTGGGAATCATATGCTTCATCTCCGTCCCGTTATTCTGATCTCCCATCACAGGCTCAAAAGAAGATCAGCCGAAAACCGCCTTAATCATCAGTTACCCACCCTCCCTCCCGACCACATCGGTCTCCTTGTACAACTTCTTCCTCTACTTAGGCCAAGGCCTAAGTATAGGGGGGGGACCGATGCCATCTGTATATATCATTTCCCCGGATCACACTCCTTCTCCCGATCACTTCACTTCACTTCCACCCTTCTTCTATACTTAGTCTGACCAGAGCCTATGTATAGGGGGAACCGACATCTACCTGTATATACTCTCCTCATTCACATATCCCGACCGCTTTATTTTTCTTTTTTTTCCCTTATGCTTAGCTCGAGCTATGTCTTCTTTCCGCTTCTTGTGCTCTGAGGACACATCACTCGCTAAGTATAAGGGGGGTCTGTGTATATACTTCGTATATATTTTACCCATATCTCGTACTTTCATGTAAGTCTATATGTATTTACGAGGTGGGTAATCTTTCAAAAAACAAAAAAGAAAGAAAGAAAAAAACAGATTTTGCCCAAAACTTTTGAAAAAATGTCTTCTTATTTCTTTTTTGCAAAAAAAAGAAGAAAATGTGTCTGCATTTCACACATCTGCACTTCATCCAGCATCACATTCATTCGCATCTGTGAAAAGTCATCGAGTTCTGAACCAAGTTATGAGTAGAAACCGAGAGTGGTCTGGACTTGACCTTAATCCACCTAATTTTCAACGGAACTTCACCGAGAAATAGGATTTTAGAAGCTTCAGGTCTTTTGACTTAATTCTTTAAGTTCCACATGACAATGTGCAGCATTTGACTCTTAGTGTCTAACCTAGTCTCTTCATTCTGGGTACAACTCTGGAATAGGGAATTAATTTGCACTCTCGCACTATGCACTTAGCTCAACTCAGATGGGATGTTGGAAGATTGTGTGAGTCTCTTTTCTGGTAGCGTGGAAATCTAAAGACCAGAGTACGGGTTGAAATAAAGCTTCGGAGAAGGGATGGATGGCTGGGCACAATTTTTCTAAGACCCCAAAAAATGTACGGAACAAAAAGATTCTATATCCGTAGGGGCACAACAAGATCCAAGCATAACCACCAAACATTCCAAATACAAAGAAGCAACTACCAAATAAAATCTGACCAAAAAGGTTCAAGCTTCAAGAAACCTGTAGATCTTGGTGAAGACTCGGCTACACTGGCCATCTTCACAAAGGAGAGGTGACTACACTGGCCACCCTCCAGTTCTTTTCCCCTTCTTCTATTTCTCCCTCATTCGATTGTGAACACAACGCGACAGACCTTAGAAGGAAATACCTGACTCCCCGAGGACGAGTTACTGGAGAGGAGAGGAGCATGGTAGTCCGGCATTCTGGATGGGAAGAGCTAAAACCCTTCACACACATGAGTCGATTATTCAATGTTCATAGGGTATACTTTGGGAAGAGGATTGATCTAAGATGACTTCTGAGCCGAAACTGTGACAATGATGTGTAGAACTTAAGGGCTATTGATTTTAAAATTCTAAGTCTCACAGAAGTTCTGACACACTAATAATCCAAAGGTCGAGTCTAGTTTCATTTTCACCTTCAGCTCATGGTTTTGGTATGGAATCCAATCTCATTTCACTTCATGGCATTTCTTTTTGATGCTCAGGGACGAGCATGGTTTAAGTATAGGGGGATGATGAGTCTCAGATTCATCACTCTAAATCTCATTAATTAATCTCAAGTCCCTCAAAATCATCAGCATTTCTGCATTTATTCTGCATTATTAGCATTCATGCATGTTTTCATAAGATTGGCATTTTATCCATCATTTCTGCACAAAATAAGAAGCCAAAAATCTCTACCAAAACTGACCTGTAAATAGCCTAACTCCCCTAATTTTTAACTCATTCATGCTAACTTCGAATGACACAAAACCACCTCTACTGTGTACAAATCACTAACAAGAATAAAAGAAAATATACAACAAATTCACTAACCCAAATAAGTGGACCAAAAACCCAAACCCTAGTTTCAGGATTTTTGGACTAAAAGCCACATATCTTTCCCATCCAGTGTACGATTTGATCCTACTCACTTTTGAACTAATATATATTCAATTACCTTCAAAACAAGACCAGGTTCAAGTGAATCGGAGCTCGTATGTGAAAGTTGGGTTTTGGGCCTCTTTTTGTACATTGTGTATTTTAGCGGTTTTTGACCCGATATTTATGTACGTTTTTTCTTTATTAATAAAAATCCAAAAAATATATTTAGATGTCTTTTATTTATCTTTGATTTCTTCTTATTTTTCTGGATTTTTTTATCTTGTTAAAAATGACAAAAAAATAAAAAACCCAAAAATCAAGGTATTCTATGTACATGGGATACCCCAAAAATTCACTTTGTGCATTTGATCGATTTTGGTTTTGAGGTCTTCATAAAAGTTGTAGATCTCATCGAGACGAGCATTTTTTGTCAAGGAACAATTTCAATCCGAGGTCGTTTACCATTTCTTTTTGATTTTACAAAACCTTTTTCTACGGATTTTTCTGGTGCTGACACGTGGCAGCCCCAGAGGCCACCACGTGTCAGCGTTTTTGGGCTTTTCTTTATTCGTTTAAAAAAAAATAGCGGCCGCACGGGTGTCGCACGTGCCTCCCAGGCTCGCCCCCCTCTCTCACTTCCCCTTTCGCGCCACGTGGCCCCTCCACAGCCGTTCGATCAGCGGCCGATCGAACGGCTGCTGAGCGTCGTCCTCCCGCTCCCCTTCCCCGAAACCTCTGCCGGTCGCTCCTCAAACCCACAACCGTCTTCGCACTATCCCCCTCCATAACCACCGCCGTCGACCTCACCAACCACCCGCAATCTCCGCCAACTACTTAACGCCACCGATCTCGCCAACCATCTCGTGCCGACCCCTCTCGTGCCCTATTTAAGAGCTCCGTCGCCCCCCGATAGATTATCTGCCGATAGCATCTTCTCCAACGCCGACGGTGGTGACAGCACTCGTGCAACCATTTTATCTCGGCGAGATCCAAGCTCTCTGAGCTTGTTGCAACACGACACATCTCGTGCGATTGCCCCTGCTCCGCTATTGGCGTCGAGCCAACTACGTCTCCGACTAACGCAACTTCCAGCAGCTTCTCAACGTAATTTCATCGTCTTCGACAACCACCAACTTCACGCTTCGTTGCTGTCTTCTTTGGCCATCTTCTTCCGCCAACTACGGTCGACAACATCGTGCCATTATCTCCGACTTCGACCCTCCATCGGCCTCCGTCTTCAACACCGCCTTCTCTGACTCGCTGCGCCAGCGACCAATTCATCTTCACCACCTCCTGAGCACCGCCGCAAGCCCTTCATCTCCATTAATGCAACTCCAACGACCATCATCGCCATCACCGACGCGCCAGCCCGCCTTTGCCGCTCAACCACCAGGCACACAGCCCGAGACCCCTGCACATGCTTTGCGCGTGCACGGGGGGACGTCATCCGCCCTTCGTCCCTAGGGGTCACATGATCTACACGTGACCTGATCGATCAATTGTGTCCAAGCCCCTGAAGTGCTCCATATTTGCAAGCCGCCCCAGGGTCACGTGTATAGCACGTGACTCGCTGGGTTAATTATAGAGAGCCCCTTGGACGTCCTCCATATTGCAGTACAGTCCAAGTCCAGAAGGTCACGTGCACCGCACGTGACCCCCCAGAGAATTTGTGATTACAACCCGTGTTTCCGGTAATTTCAAATAGGTCCTCTGCATTCCATTTATTTATTTTATTTCTTGTACTTCTACCCCTGCGTTCCTCTGTGCTTTCCGACTCGTACATTGCATGTTTCATTTATTCAGAAAATAGCATGATGTTCATTTCTTAATTCTCTACATTTTGAGATATTGTGGATATTTTTATGATTGATGGTTCATTAATAATCAATTATTTGGTGGAAATTTGCAAACTGTGCCATTTTATGCTCTTCATTTTTTATTTAATGAACCGTTGCTCTAAAAATATTCCAAAAATCATATATTGTAGAGTTAATTGTGGTTGATATTGTGCCCAAAAATATTCGCATTTGCATGCATATTTGGCACCGTAAAAATCATTTTGCATATTTCAGTATTTAATTTTTAGTAGGTATTAAACCCCACATTTTTGAGGTTTAGGATTTTTCTGAGATCCATCACCTAGTGATAATTTTATATCTTGAAAAATAAGTAGGTTTAATATTTATTATAATTAAATATTGAAAACCATTCTGTTTGCATTTAAAAATTCATAAAAAATTTATATTGCATCTAAAAATTCCAAAAAAAATTATAGTGCATCCATTTCATAATCATTTACATTGTGGCCAAGTTTCGTATTTTTCGGACATCATTTGAACGTAATTTGCATTTTAGTCCCTAAAATAGGCCGAACTTGCATCTTGCACCTCTTATTTGCATTAAAAATTCCAAAAAAACCCGCCTCGAAAACCGTGCACGAATCTTGATAGACATTAATCTAGGTTGTTCCTTTGCCTCCTTGTGATTGACCTTGGGACTTGTCCAAGTAAAATAAACATAAAACCACTTGATTAAAATTGAATAATTTTTGTGGTTGATTCTTGACCGATTCCGATGCCGCCTACAACAAACGACACATTATTTTCATGAACCAGAGAATAAAAACAACTTCTTAACACGTGCGTCTTCGGACTCGTCAAACGTGTCCTCCCTCACCTCTAGCACCTAGCTCGTCCCTCACGCTACCACAGACCCTGATCCACTTTCCTTAGAGTGACAACTATCCGAGGAGAGTCTTAGGACCGTTAGTAAGTGCCTGGAGGCCAGAAGCTCACGACGTGGCCGGAGCTCTGCCGCGTGAAGCCTCCGAACAAGCCGCAGCTTGGTTGAGGCCTAGACCCATCGGAACACCGTCGCCTGAAGCCTAGGAGCGTATATGAACCTACAAGTATCTTTCTTTTCTTCTGTATTTCCCTGTTTGATCTCATCTTCCATTCCAGCTCCATCGTGTATTCCGTGCTCCGACCACCTGGTTTGGAGTGTCAGCACCCATTTCTACCCATTTAGATCATCCACTCGACTCATCGTACACCTTCCCCACCATACGGTCGAGATTAGGCCCAGATCTCATTCCACCACTTTCGTCGGAGAACGAACTCCATATCACCCTGCTTCCCTTATCTTCTGAAGCAATAACCAGGACCAGAGCATCGCCCTGAGTCCCCTCTACCCCTTGCCGGTAGTCACGCGCGTCTGGAGCACCATTTCGACTCCCAATTTCCCGGGTCGAGCATCTCCAGGAAGGCCATCACTGTCACGCTCATCCGACCATCATCACCTTCATCGGAGCCTACCAACAGACGTGCATCACTTCCACAAGTCTGCTGGACCTCTCCGACACTTCATTGGGGCGTCTGATCTCCTCCGATGCTCGATTGAAGTTCGCTAGAGGCTTGTTCTTGCAGACTCCCTCTCTGCCGTTGGATTTGCCACCCTCTGCTAGATATGATCCGAGCCACCCGACCATACAACTTTTGGGCCCTTACATATGAGCTTCTGATAATTCTGCCTCACATGTCCTCGACATTCCCTATACCGTCAGATCCTGTAGTTGTAGTCGATCAGAGCCGTACGCCAGCGCCCTCCTCCATGTGTGATGTGTCCCTACCATGGGTATATTTCATATTTTATCTCCCATGTTTCTCTATTTAGCTTTAGTCCATTAAATAAAATGTGTATAGTTATAAACATTTACAGTTTGGACCTCGTACTTTTTGATATTTGCACTTCAGTCCCTTCGAGTCTGAAGAACATGTGTCCTCACATGAATTTTGAGATATTTGCATGTTCTTCTCTGTACTTTTATGTTATTGCTGAATGAATGTTAAGTTTTTAGAAATTGCACTTTAGTCCCTGTATGCATGAACCACGTGCTGTGCGTGTGATTGATTGGACTATTTGCAGATTCGACCCTAGACTTCTATTGTGTGTTATTCAATTAGTCCATAAACTTAAAGTATTTGCATTTTGGTCCCTGTAAACTATGATTAATTGCATGTCTTTTATTGGACTTATAAATATTAAATTAATTCTAAAAATGCCTAAAAATTACTATTAGCTCATGCTAGCGTGTAGTTTTTATTATGATTTTCTTGAATTGATTTGAGTGCATTTTCTATTTTTGAAAATTCAAAAACCCTTGAAAAATTTATAAAAATCATATAAAATCAAAGTGAATTCCAAAAATTACAATTTCATTTTTTCTTTGTAGCTTTACACTTTTATTTTATCATAAAATTTCTATCTAGGACCTTAGTGATCTTTAGATATTTTAAATTTGCAATTTGTCCTGACAGTGCATTATTTTGAGTTTTGAGCACTGTTTGATTTTTATAAAATCACAAAAAACATTTAAAAATTCCCAAAAACATTTTAAAATCTTGAAAATCCAAACATATTTTAATTTATTTTTCTGACTTTTTGATCATTTTGAAAAATCCCAAAAAGAGTGTTGCGATTGTTTTCTTTATTTTTGTGCTTGTTTATTTTATAAAAAATCTACAAAAATTAAAAACCACTAAAAATATTTTATTTTATTTGAATTTTGACTACTTTGTACTTTTCTCGTGTTTCTCATGTTTGTCCCTGGTGGCTATATAAGGTAAATAAAAATAGTGAACCTTTGATATTCGAATTCCTTATTTTCATTAGTGGTTGATTTTCTTATTGAGCAATCGAATTGATTAAGGACAACGACATTGCATATTTTTCCACTTTAGTCGATCAGATTTTTGGCTCATCAAAATGGTGCCGTTGCCAGGGAGAATGGCTTAGTAGTCATCTTTTCAGTTTTACTTTATTTTTATCTATCTGATATAACTATTTTCGGACATTCGTCTATTTTACTTTTTGTGTGAGGAATCGCCCAAGGGACGCTTCGGCTTTCTGTTGGAGGAACTCGCATCCGAGGAGGATCAAAAGGAGAGTGAGTAGTTATATTAATAGATTAGGTTTATTTTTTCAAAAACTATCATTATTGTAATAATTGTAGACTTTGGACACTCTTTGGACTTAGACACTTCGAGGTCTATTTCGTCGAGTACCGATGTACTCGGGGACCTCACCGTAGTTTTTCGCGGCTTTTTCGTGGATTTATCGCTTTTTATTTCTATTTGATTCCCTAGGATTTGGCCCCTTGACTTAGGAATTTATATTGATTGTGACGTAATTAGCTAAGGTCCCCACACCTAATTGCCTATATGTTCCTATAGATCGTAGATGGACTTAGCTAAAATTAATCAAAAAAGGTAACTCACAAGGATTAGACACCACGTGTCGAGAGAGGTTGTATACAGCGTTGGCAGGACCCATTGTGGTGGGCACTGATCGGCATCGAAGATCAGACTCCGATCCCTCTCCCTGATAGTTAGCTGCTGTTCTTCACGATTAATAGAAGTTTCTCATCTAGGGACGATTTCCTCGTGCATCATATAGATACTTTACTTTCGGTCTTTGTTTCATACGTGGATCATCTTGCATGTAGACTGATGGAGTCAGGTACGCATTTCTATCTCTACATGCATTATCATGTTTCATCGCGCATCTGCTTTTCCGACATCCTCCTCCTGTTTTATTGGACTCAAAATAACCAAGGAAATCAGAAAATTCGTTAGGAGTTGTCTTATTTCAGAAAAATACATAAAAGAGATAACAAAATAAAATTAGGACATCTAATGCAAACTTGACCTAAAACACACTTCATCTAAAAATCTTTGTTTTGGGGAGAGTCATCCCCTCATTGGTTGATTTATCTGCAGTGTGAGAGTGACCCAAACACTAGGTAGAGCCATACCCGATCTCTCTTCAGACTACTAGTTTCTAGATAGTTGTTTTCTAGTGAGGATCCACTGGGTAGCCCAGTAATCGGTCCAGGACTTCCTTAGCAGATTTGGCAGATCGGGTAGTCGGTAAACGGTCTGCACCCATACTGGCTGGGAAAAACTAGTTGCGAGATTTGGGCCAGTTTCCTAGGAGCATTGGGATCCCAATAACTCGCTTAATCACTCTGATAGATTGATTTATCACCTTAATAAAATTGGACAAGATTAAAGACCGATCTTTAATGGTCATCATCTCGAATGTTAATTAGGTGAAAAATGGGTTTGACTTCTTATATTGTTTGCATTCTAGATACAATCCAGATAAATCCTCATATAACGATGATGGGAAGGAGATCCCTTAGGATGCCTTTGACGGCACCTCTTTCGAGCACTCCTCTCCATTCATCTAGGGCTTCAGCGAGCCCATACCCGCTCTCCGAACCCGAGTTCGCGACCACGTTGTTCCCCCTTGAACACCCTTCTTCCATTCCTGAGGTGCCAGAGAAGAGACTAGGATAGTTATTTGTTCACTTGACGACACCTGAGTTGGGGTCTTTTGCCTTTGTAGAGACCCAGGAGATGGCCAGCAGCGAGAACCACACTGATGAGCAGCCACATACTTCTTCTTATGTATTGGACCAGGCCGCCATCAATAACACACTTCTTGCTTCCCTAGAGACCATGCAACGATAGATTAGGAACCAAGGAGCTTTCATGGTTGAGGTGAGGAGGGAATTGACGCATATGCAAGCTGGCAGAGCGGAGCTGTAGAGACCAGCTGGTGGAGAGATAACAGCAGCTAGAGGAGGAGACAGACGTCAGGAGGAGCCATAGGATCCAACCAGGACATCACTCACGATGAGGCTGTTGCACAGTCCCAGTGCAACTCTCATCAACCATTAGATCCAGCTACTAGAGATTCTTGGCGACTTCAAGCTTCGCCCCCATACCATCCAACTTTTGCCCAAGTTCCATGGGCTAGCCATCGAGGAGCGGTTCCTCCATCTGCACGAATTTGAGATGATCTGCAGCACTGTCCACGACATATTCGTGGACGAGGACACAATCAAGATGATCACCTTCCCATTTTTCTTAGTCAATAGAGCATCCAACTTGGCTGAAGCATTTGGGGAGGTACATCACAGGTGAGGAATCTCCATTTCATCACCTCTATTCTATCATTTTGGCCTTAGAAACCCTAGCTAATGCATATAAATAACATTAATTTGTGCATAATAGCATTCATTATTTATTGTATTATTTATATATAAAATAAGATTTTTAATGTTAAAATTATAGAATAAAGAGAAGAAACGAAAAAGGAATAAAATATTGAAAATATTTTGTGACCCTAAACCCCGAGACCAAGTCAAGAATTGAATTGGTCGACAAGGAATAAAGTAGGGGGAAATAAGGGCCAAAATCCAAATAAATTCCTATTTATTTTATTCATTTTTGGCACCTATTTTATATTCCCTTATTTATTCAAATAAAAAAACTTTGTACATAAAAATTGTAGATAATTATGTAAATAAAAATACAAAATTAAGTTTGTACAAAAATAATATACAATGTTCATTTTATACCCATAATAAATAGCCAGAAACCAAACTTCAGAGACCCAAAGCCAATAAAAACTCAAAACAGAAGAAAATCACCTCTAATTGTATATAACTTTTCACGAGCTATTTAATGATGGTGGTTTTATATTTTTTGGAGTTACTTTGTGAAAGTTAGGTTTTGGGCCCTCATTGTACATTCTACCGATTAAAATATTCAATTTATTCATTATTTATTATTTCTACAAATTCTTATTTTGATAATTTTGCAAATATTATTCATTACATATGTTCATATTAAAATTAAAATAAAACCAAAAAGAAAAGGGCAAAAAAATAAGTCTATATAATTATATAGGCAAAATACCTATATTTCTACTTGTATATATATATAAGGGAAACTTATTCTTTAATTCTTTATTCTTTTATAATAATATAAATAGTATTCATATTCTATAAAAAAATATAAAATCATAATAAAACCTAATAAAATACATTAAAATAAAAAGATGCATATAAAACATAGGTAATATACCTATAAATATACCTATACAATATACATACCTATTTATTTAAGTATACAAATTACCTCATAAAAAGAAAATACAAATATATTTATACTCACAAAAATAACTTATAAATATAAAAAAATAATAGAATAAAATAATAAAATATACAAAGTAAAAATAAAAATGTACAAAATATAGGTAATTATACCTATAAAAAAGCCTTTAAAAATAAATGTGTAACAAATAAAACCGAAAAAATAAATAAAAATCATAATAAAATACTACATAAAATATTGAACATTTTTTTATTTTATAATAAAAATTAATAAAATCATTTACTATTTTAAATTAATTATTTTTGAATAAAATAGCATGTTTTATCCTGTAGCAATCCCAGCTGGACCAATCAGCATGCTGCAAATGTTGACCGCGATCAACTTGACCCTGTCTCCTATGTTGACATCGCGTGTGTTTTCCCCAGTTTTCTTGCATTTTTCCACGTGATATGTCCATCAATCGAAGTCATGTTCTTCATACGAAATACTCCTAGCATCATAGATCCACGCCACGTCCGTTGATTAACTGTATATAGCATCGATTCTTTTAAATCGCCCGGCTAATAAGGGCACTCACCATGTCTTTAAATAAATGGGTTCTACCTTCTCTGACTTTTTGGCATGGATTTTTCCCCGTTTAGACCCCTCGGAGGACATCCAGGTCTAGCCCTCATGACAGGAGGCGCGTCATCATCCTTTATAGCGCGGAAAAAGCAAGGAAGGACCCCTGCCCATCATCTCCGACGGACCTCTTCCATGAGGTTCTTCACTCCTGGTTCCCATCCAGTCGAGTGCATTTCTTTCCTTTTTCATTGTTTGTTTAGCATATCTTATCCCTAGGAACTATTTTCGTGCAATTACTTTCTCGTTTAGTAGCATAGGGCCCCACTCCTCTAGTTCGTCGGAGCTCTCTCCAGCGAAGCTCCATTATTGCCCTTCTCCGCCCTAGAGCACCACTGTGGGGTCGAGGCATTTGCCCTCGACCCTTTCACCCTTTTTTGCAGGTCCTGGAGCTGAAACGTCAGGTGGAGCCCCATATGGATGTACCTGGAGCTCCCTTGCTCTGGTGACCTCGTGCTTCCCCTCCGGCCACCACCAGGCATTCCTGGAGCCATCAGCAATGAGAGGACCTTGTCGGGAAGCCTTCTGACCATTTTGGAGCTCTCTAGATCGTCGGAGGACGGAGAACGAGCTTGGGAAAGTTCGCTCGCCAGGCTACTTCCCAGTTCTTCCTCCGCCCTTTGCCACCATTCGATCAAGGTCGGATCTTCTAGACAGCCGTTGGATTCATTGCATTCTTCACCGTCCGATCTTCATCAGCGATCTAATCGTGGCCATCATCTGCGAAACGTTACCGACCGTCGGATCATCGACACATGTATTAAGTGAATCGATATCAGCCGTCCGATCTACTAGCGTGGGTATATCGGAGGCACGACATGCTGAGTATGAGACCTACAAATTTCCGTAGAATACCCCTATAGAGCAGAATCAACCTATAATTGATCATGAAAGTTTTTAGAGGATGGCAAGTTAAGATAGAGACGGAAAATGTTGGGAGAATTTCTGCCTAGCTCGTGGATTAAAATGGAAGACGAAATGATTGGATCTCAAGTTGAAAATCCAGAAAATACTAAAAAACTCACAAACTTTGTATACCCTAGGGATGACTCTGATATCAACACCTCTGCATATTACTCCCATAGGGATGACTCTAACTCAGCACATCGAAACCCCTCATCGGCTGTAGAAAACACCACATCTACACCCACACCAAAAAGACCAAAAAAACTCGAAAAATTCAAAAACACCCAAAAATTGAAAAGCCTGAAAATACCATAAAAATTAAAAGTGGAGAGGATTTAAAGAAATTGAATGCTGCTTAAAGGGAAACATTGGATCAAAGATTTCTTTTTGAGCTTCTTTAAATGAAGTCCATTGAATACTTCCTCGACCCTGAAAGATTTGTAATGAGTAAATTAGTTAATGCTGAAAAAGTTGGGCAAGAAGAGAACAAGGACTAAAAGATACATATTGTCAATGGCCACGTCCTTGGTGATAAGGAGTGATGAATCCCTATTCATCACTCTTTATTCTTTTATTTTAGCTAATTCTCTTGGTAATGCATCATGTACATAGGTGTAAATACATTAACTTAGCAATATGCATGCATGTGTTAATATTACAAAATTAGCATGTATTTGTGCAAAAATAAAAGAATAAAGAAAAAAGAAAAGGAAGGTGGTATTTAGAATAAATATTGTCACCCAAACCCCAAGAGAGGGCCAAGTATTGGCCTGATTGCCAAATAAAATAAGTAGAGAGAGATATGGCCCACTCTATATTATGTTTATATCATGTGTGTAAATAAATAACTATTTTTTCCAAAATAAAAATTTGATATTCTTTTTACCTCCTTAGATGTATTTATAAAAATAAAATAAAAATCAGAAAAATAAAATAAAAATAGAATAAGATTCTCTCTCTCACATGTACATAATACATGTATATATGTTTTCTTCCCTATTTATTCTATACCTGTAAATAAATAATAAAAATAAAAATTATTTTATACTCCAAAAATTATATTGTAAATAAATAAAATATAAAATTGGGGTATTTTTAAAAATAATAAATTAAAAATAATTGTACAAAATACATATGTATAATATACTTGTATATAATACCATATATTGTATATAAAGTAATTTATTTTTCATAAAAATAAATAAAAATCGTAGAAAAATCCCTTGAAAAAAATAAACATTTCCATTTTATTCATTTTAATTTAAATTCATTTTTTATTTTTAATCTATTTATTTTTTATTTTTCCTGCTATTTTGTCCTGTAGCCTATTTTGTCCTCATTCCGCGCCGCTCGTGATTGGTCCACGACGGAATGTTGACCCGGGTCAACGCCATCTTCCAGGATTGACCCGACCTAGTTGTCTACGCCGGACCTTCTTCTCAGAATATTCTCGGGCGGATCACGCATCCGTTCGCCCTGAATCTTTGCCCATGTGTTCCCATGGATTCAAGATCCCCGCAGATCCCTAAGGAGGCACAGATCTTTCTCGGTTCGCGTGCCTTCACCAGATCTCTCCAGCCACCTAGGAACGCTATAAAATATCTCATCCGCTCCCCCAGGTCCTCTGCTAGTGCCTCAGTCCCTTTGGAAACCCTATCCACCTCCAGCTGAGTGACAGTTGCCCGGAGCGCCGCCTGGCGGTCGATTTGGTGCAGCAGAGCCGATGCTCCCCCTTCATGGCTGGACCTCCACCGCGAGTAGCCTCCCTTGCCTTCCGCCGCTTGGTCGAGGCCAATACCCCGCCGACCTCTTCACCTGGAGCATAGGAACACGTTCCGACCTTCAGGTAACTCCCTTATCCTTTGCCTTGGTCCATTCGATCGAATCTTTCATTAGCCACCACCGTCGCTCCGCCAGCTCCGACCAGCCAGTCGGAGCCTTGTTCCCCCATCCTTTGCGCTCTGATATCACTGCATGCTCACCCTCTATCTCGCTCCGCAATCTGATCCCCCTAATCTCAGCCCATCTAGCCAAGATTAGGTCTGAGATCTCTTTCTTCGCCTTCGCCGGAGATCGACAAGCATCCCCCGTCGCTTCTTTCACATTTAGTCCAAATAACCAGGACCGGAGCGTAGCTCTGAGTCAGGGGTACCCTTTGTAGGTCTGATCGCGCGTTGAGAGCCTCCTGACCATCTTTTCCAGAGCTCACCGAAGCAGCTCCAGGTGCTCGTCACCATCACGCCAATCCAACCGTTGGAGCTCCCATCCACCATTCTGTTGACGCGGAATCGTTCCACGATCACACCGGTGCCTCCTGATCTTCCATTAGGACTGAGGATCTCATCCTTGGCTAAGGCGAAGTTCACCCAGGCGTTGTTCTTCCAGATGTGTTCTGCACCATTGGATCGACGGTCGCCCTCCAGTTTACATCCTGAGCATCCATACAGCCGACATGTCAGACCGTCAGATGTCATATCTAACAGCCACATACGCGCCACGACCCCGACCATTTGACACCGTCAGAAATGACGCCTGACACCATCAGAGCTGCATGATCACGCCACACTGACGGACGACACGTGGCTCCCATACGTGACTCGTGTGCAGCGAGGGTATATTAGTCTTTTTACCCCGCATTTATTTCAGTTTATGTTATAGTATGTAAAATAAAAGCTGTAGTTGAACTTATTTGCACAATAGTCCTTGTAGTTTCGGATATTTGCATTTTAGGCCTCCCTGTCTGAGACACTGCTCGGTCACGTGCATAGTGGTGTATTTGTAGTATTTATCAAGAATTTTTCCTGTTTTATGGTTTGAATGGATGTTTTCTAAAATTGCATTTATGCCCTTGTGAACGTGGATTTGGCGCATGTGCGGATTTAATTGGATAAATTGCATATTCGACCCCGGGCTTTTTTATGCTTGTTAATATTTGGTCCTGAAACTTAAAATAATTGCATTTAGGTCCCTATAACATGTGTATTTTGTTTTTAATCAAATAAATATCAAAACTACTCCAAAAATTCCCAAAACATTACCAGTAGCTCATGCTACCGTGTAATATTTTTAATAATTTTTGAGAAGCATTTTGATTTTATTTATTATTTTTTAAACATCAAAAACCCTAAAAAGTGTCCTTGTCTATATTAGAAAATCCATAAAAAATAGAAGAATACCTTTAAAAATTCCAAAAAATTTGTGAGTGTTGGTTTTATGTTGTTTTAATTTCTTTGTTATTTTCATTCCATTATCTTTTATAAAACATCTAAAAATTGCAAAAGACTAAAAACCTTATAAAAATCATCCAAAATTCATTAAAAATAAAAAAATGTGTTTTCAATTTTTGTAGGTAGATTTTATTTTGTATTTTCATAAAAAAATATTGCTAAGAATTTAGAGGCACTTTAGACATTTTTAATGTGCCTTTTCATCTAGGATGTACACTGCTTGCTATTTTTGTCTTTCTTTTATTTTTAGAAAATTATATAAAAATCATAAAAAGCCCATAAAAATACCCAAAAACACATGAATATTTTAAAACATAAAAACATGTTTGTTTTGAATTTTTGAGTATTTTTAGACTTTTAAACAATTGTTTGAGTGTGATTTTTATCATTTCTTTATTTTTTTCTTAATAGAAAACTAGAAAAAAATTGAAAATTAAAAACTACCAAAAGTACTTTTATTACTTAGATTTCTTGACTACTTCGTAGGATCATCCCGTGCTCCTTGTGTTAGACCCTGGTGGCTATACCAGGTTAAATAAATTGCAAGACAGCTTGCCTTGGTTTTATTGTTGAATGATTTTGTTGGTGGTCTATATTTTCTCGTTGAGCCCGGTTTGAGTGATCGAGGTCACACCGAACTTTGATATTACTTAACCTTAGTCGCTCTGATCGCTCATCAGAATGGCGTTGTTGCCGGGGAGCACGGCTTAGTAGTCGGTTTTTTGTTTTGTTTTGTTTCTATTTTCTTTTTCTTCTTAGTTGTTTTTCTCTTTTCTGTATTTGCTTTTCATTTTTGTTTTATTTCTTTTTCTTCATTTTTATTTTTATTTTTATTTTCATCTTTATTTTTATTTTTATTTCTAAATTTTCATAACTGTGATCTGACTAGCTTTTGTTTCTCTATTTCTTGCGAGGGCCCGACGAGCGAGGACAACATTCTTAGGAACGCCGAAGCACCTGAGTGAAGCGGAGGTGGCTCGTTTCTGCATCGAGTCACAAGAGAGCGTAGGAGAAGAGGAGCAGAGGACTTGGAAGGTTTTGGAGGATTTTTAGCATTTTATTTTCATTTTTAGTCTATTATTATTGTAATAATACCTGACCTAGAGACTGTTGGACTTGGCCTTTTCTGGGGTCTGTTTTGCCGAGCACTGGTGTGCTCGGGGGACCTCACTACGGTTTTTCGCCGGTTTTGATTTTTCGACTTTTCTTTTATTTGATTCTTGAATATTTTGTTCCCTAGACTTAGGATTTTATATTTGATTGTGACGTAGTTAATTAAGGTCCCAGCCCTAATTATCTTCCTGCACCTACAGATAATTAAGTGGACTTAATTAATTAAATCACAAAGAAGAAGCTAATCTAGGTCACTTGAGAGGTCACGTGCTGCTAGAGGCCGTATACAACGCTGGCAGGATGCGTTGTAGCGGACAACGATCAGCATTAGAGATCGGACTCCGACCTCTCATTTTGACCCATTAACTACCGTTCTTCACGTGTAGAAATTTTCTGTCTAAGGCCGATTTCTTATTGCATCATATAGGTAGTTTTATTTCTATCTTTATTTTATGCACGGATCACCCTGCATGTAGAGTGCTGGCGGCTGGTACGCATTTCTGACTTTGCATGCATCATAGTGTTTGACCACGCATCGACTTTTTCGACTTCTTCCCCCATTTTTGGACTTAAAATAATCAGGAGAATCAAAAATTTCGTTAGGCGTTGTTTGTTATTGAAAAATACCTAAAAAGAAAAAAAAACCATAAAATGGGGACTGCTTAACACACTTGACCATAAAAGACACTCATTGAAAAATTTGTCTTTGGAGAGCAACCCCCTCCTTGTTTGGTTTAGATGAGCAAGAGAGTGACCCGCACACTAGGCTAGAGCCATATCTGACCTTTTTTCAGACTATTGATTTCGGGTTAGTCGTTCTCCAGTGAGGATCGCTCCAGTTTCCGGTAAAGCGGGCCGCGATATCCTTAATAGAGCGAGTTGATCGGGTAGCCGGTAAACAGTCCGCAACTTGTATTGGCTGGGAAAGATCAAGCTTTGGGATCGGGCCAGTCTCCTGAGAGCGTCGAATTCCTACTAGCTCGCATAATCGCTCTAATAGACTGAATTATCACCTAATAAAATTGACAAGATAAAAGACCGAACCTTCACGGTCATCAGCTCAGTGTTAAGTAGGTAAATTGGGAGTTTGTTTTCTTGATCCTGTGTGTTTCCAGATCTCATCCACCTTTCTCTCCATATCACGATGATGGGCTGGAGGTCCCTTAAACGGCCTTTGGTTGCACCGCTTTCGAGCACTCTGCCCTATTCATCTAGGTTGGTTCGTGAGAGCGCATACCTGCTCTCCGAACCCCGAGTTCGACTCTGTTTTGTTCCCCCTCGACCACCCTTCTACCAATCCCGAGATGCCTAAGTAGAGACAACAACAAATGTATATTCATTTGACGGCACCTGAGTTCGGGTCTTTTGCCTTTGCAGAGACCATGGCCAACAGTGAGGAGCGCACTGATGGACCCAACCAGACTCACACGTACGTTCTTGATCAGGGTGCCATCTACAACACCCTGTTAGCCTCCTTGGAGACCATGCAGCGACAGATTAGAGATCAGGGGGAATTCATGGCCAACATGCTCAGGGAGATGGCTCAGATGTGAGCGAACAGAGGAGAGCCGAACAGAGCCGGTGGAGGAGGAGAGATTCCAGAGATAGGAGGAGGAGAGGGATGAGATCCCGATGAGCAAGTGGATCTAGTCCGACCAGCACGCCCGATAAGAGAGTTGCACAACCCCGGTGTAACTCTAACACATCGTTGGATTCAGCTGTCTGCTATTCTGGGAGATTTCAAGCTCCCTCCTTAGAGAATTCAGTTACTGCCCAGATTTCACGGGCTAGCCACCGAGGAGATGTACCTCCATCTCCAGGAGTTTGAGATGATCTGCAGTACAGTCCACGATCAATTCGTAGACGAGGATACCATCAAGATGATGGTCTTTCCATTCCCCCCTCGTCGACAGAGCAGCCTATTTGCTGAAGCATTTAGGGAGATATGTGATATCATGGGAACAACTCTGGAACGAGCACTTAAACAAGTACTACCCACTCGGTCAGATGAATGCAGTGAGAGCCCTCATCAACAACTTCTCCATGCTTCCCAACAAGCAGTTTTTTGAAGCATGGGACCAATTCAGAGAGCTTATCGACCGGTGTCCACATCATGATACATCCAAACCCAACCTCATGCAAAGCTTCTTTTGTGGGCTGACACCAGAGCTGTAGGGGCTAGTGAATGCATCATGTGGAGGATCATATTTCGCGAAGGATGAGGATCAGGTCTGGGCGATCTACGAGGAGATGGCAGAGAATTACACCGTCATGTCCTTGACCCGACTCTACACACAGGGAAGCCCCCACCATAGGTCGTGTCCTATAAGAGGACAGTATGGGTCGATGTAGGTCCATCCACATCGTCAGTAGCCGCAACATAGGTAGAGTCGTCGGCCGTTGATCTGGGTATTATTAGCGAGAAGTTGGACCGCATCAAGATCATCGAGAAGAAGTAGTGCCAAGGTATGTCGTAGATCAATCAGATGGCACAAATGCTGAGTGACCTGAAGACCCAGATCATGTGTCTCCAGGAGGCACAGACGGCTTCTCAGCCCCATTTCAGGTCACGGGCTTACCCCAACAGCAGCAGCTCGACCCAGTCCTCCGTCCACTAAGATAGATTCACCACATTCAGGCGGAGCCGTTCCAGCAGCCGCAGCAGCAGTACGTCCAGCTACCACCATCTCAGGACACTCAGATGGTGGTATACCAGCTGGATCAACCCCTGGCGGTCCTACCCCCACCCCCTTACGAGCAGGAGTCGTTGATGGAAGTCAACATGATTTGATACGACCGACCTCAGCCTGGGATCCTCTGGGATCACCCCGGATTTTGATGGTCGATCGGAGGTGCCTCATCTTAGCAGCAACCTCCAGTTCAGGGTGGGCAGTGCAGCCAGCAGCACCAGCAGCAGCCTCAGTTCCCATAGCCACAGTCTCATTACCAGCAGGGTCCTCGTCCCTACCAGCATGGACAATCGTGGAGGCAGCAGCAACAGCCTCAGTAGTATTCTCAGCATATCCCCCTCATCCTACCCACCAGCAGCAGCCTCACTTCCAGAGAGGCAACCTGTCCGGTTCTCATGGGCCAGTCTATGAGAACCCATCACTTGAAGACTTAGCTCGCCTTATTTCCGAGCAGCAGGCTACTTTTAGGCGGGAGATGGATGAGTTCCGTCTGGAGATGAGGGAGATAGTCAAGGGCAAGGCCATCATACCCGCTGATGAAAGGGAATTTGCCAAGGTCGTGTCTTTCCACAAGGCGGATCGACAGTCGCTGAGTTGACCTCAGACAGACTCCCAAATCAATCAACAATTAACCCACAATAATATATGCAATGAATATCCAAAAATATGGAGTTAAAATTTATCATAACTCTACATGCAAATGTGTATAGGTGTAAGTACAGGTAGAGGTCGAACACTGGGAGGCGAATGGTTGTATGTGTTTTGTATTTATTCAATCCATTGTTCATGTCCAATTATTGTTTTTGTGGGTTTTGGATTTTATATATTTTTTTATATTTTTGTTTTTATAATTTTTATTTTGTTTTTATATTTTATATATATTTTTTGTTTTTATATTTTTAGAAATATATATAAAAGATATATATAAAGAGATGTATATATAAGAGGAGAGAGAGAGGAATAATATAGTATATATAGATATAAATGCTTAAAATATATACAGATATAATTTTTTTTAGCTTTTCAATATTTTTCTAATTTTTTTGTTGTTTTTCTGGAATATTTCTATTTTTTATGTATTTTAAATTTAAAAAATGTCCACAATATAGGACTAATTAAATAGCCGAAACTAATTTGGGTTTTAAAATATAAAATAAACTCCAAAATTACCCAAATTAATTTTAATATATTAATAATAATATATAGATAATTATAAAGGAGAAAAATATATTTTTGGTATTTTTTAAGGATTTTTCTATTTTTTGTTGGATTTTGGAGCTTATTGATTTTTTTATTTTTCTTTTTCATATTTTTAGGGTTTTTCAATTGCTGGACTCAATATATATATTTATATCATATATAATTTTTTTGTAATTTATCAAAAACATTTTGTAATTTTTTTGTATTGTATAATTTAGACAGTATAAAAAGGGCTTCTTTTTCATTTTTAATAATTAGGAAAAATGCGAAAAAATGCAAAATAAAATATGGGCGTGGAAATACAAGTCATGAAGCATTTAACCCAATTTTTCTGGATTTTTAGAAGCCACCTAGGTATTTTTAATAAATGCATATAGGATACAAAAATTAAACAGCCTAGCAGGGGCATTTTTGCAAAAATAATAAGTTCCATGGGCATCAGTGCAAAAATTATACAGAAATAAACATTTCTTTAAAGTTCCGGGGCTAATTTCCAATATATAAAAACTGTCAGGGTATCCATGCAAATTTCACGCACCTCACGTGGGACAGCATGTGAGGCGCGGAAGGACCTAAATGCAATTCTAATAAACCCAGGGTCCTTTCTGCAAAATTTACAATTTATTTACAACGTGCGATTTATTTTACAAAATTAAAAATTAAATACAAAAAGTATGGGGGTGGATTTTGCAATTTACCCCAACAGGCGCTTCATCCAATGGCTGATCTTCTTTCACTAATCCACGTGGCGCCTCCACGTGAGCCGATGACGGTTCATGATCCACGGCTAGGATTAGATCATCTGGCATGATCCGACGGCTAAGGCACTGATGGATCGAACGGCTGATCTTCGACCTGGGGGGACCTCCTTCATCCAATGGCGGGGAGCATACGAGGAAGAACATGGAAGAAAGCTCGCTGGAGCGAGCTTCTTCTGCATGGATCTCGCTCCTCCGTCGTTCATCGGTGCACCTGAGGGTCCCAGAAGCTTCCTGGAGGGTTGCTCTATCCGCTGGAGGTGGTAGATCGGTCGGAGGTACGCTGGAGCGCCGCCACGAGCTCGGTGAAGGATCGGGGCTCCAGGTACCTCCGCCCGCATGTAAATCGACTCCTGGTGCTCCTCAACGAACCTGACCTGCACAGGAACGAAGTATGGCTCGAGGGCGTCACCCCCGACCTAAGATTGAAGCTGTTAGCATACGAAATGGATGAGGTGGCGAAGCTTCCGGCGATGGGTGGAGTTGAAGCTTCGATTCTCGGATCTGGAACAGATCCGGTTGGGTTGGAGTGGTCAGAAGGTGGAGAATGCGAAGGGGACCGAAATGAGGGCGAAATGGTGTCGGGATACAGTCGGAAACACAGTGGCGAAGAGCTCCGGCAAACTTCGATCTACCTAATCTAAGCTACACTAGCAATCTAAATACGAAATAAAAGACATAAATAAAATGCTGACATGAAAAGCTATCTAAAAATCATAAAGGCGCAACTCTTAAACCTGGGGGCCTCCAGGGAGCAGGGCGACCGCCGGAGTGCCGCCGCGACAAAATTTTCCTCCTCCATGGCCGAACCGAGGTGCTGGGAAGCGCCTCCTATCACGACGGCTACATCAGGAGCTGATTCAAGCTTATTGGGAGGAATAAAATTGGCCAAATTCGGCCAAGGAAGAGGAAGGACTTATTTAAAAACATTCCTGGGGACCCCCAGTGACCGGCGATTATTGAAGAATCGAATGGCTGTACAAGGGTTCCAAGATCATGGCGCGAATCACGGATGGCCAGAGAACAATTTTCATGAAGGGACTGTTGGCGACGGAGCGACCAATCGAGCGGGAAAAATGGAGGAATATCGGGGAAAAGACGGGCCTGACGGGAGTCAGAGGCGCAGGGGGGAGTTGACCGGAGGTCAACTTTCCCTGGCCTCTGATTGGCCCACATCAGCCGGATCTTGACTTATTTTTTTATCATAATAAATGAACTTACAAGGTGGGCCAAAAACCAAACTTCCACAGATGAGCTCCAAAAATTATGAAACCAATTTTATTAAATAGTTCATGGAAAGCTATATACAATTAAAGGTGAGTTTGGGTGATTTGGAGTTTTTACTTGCAAGATATGGGTCTGTGAAGTTGAGATTTTTGCTTTTTATTCTGTGTATAAAATGTACACTGAGTCTTATTTTTACACAAACTCAATTTTGTAATTTTATTTACATTATTATCTACAACTTCCATGAACAAAGTTTCTTTATTTGACGAATAAATAATTATGTACAAAATAGGTGTCAAAAATGCATAAATAAATGCATGAATAAAGGAGGTATTTATTGTATATTGGCCCTTATCTCCCCCTACTTTATTCCTTGTCGACCAATTCCATGCTGGCCTTGGTCTCGGGGTTCGGGTCATAAAATATCTGTAATATTTTATTCCTTTTTATTTTCTTCTCTTTATTCTATGATTTTGGCATTAAAACCTTATTTTATGTACACTTAATACAATAAATAATGAATGCTATTATGAACAAATTGATGCTATTTACATGCATTTGCTGGGGTTTTTAAGGCCAAAATGATAGAATAAAGGTGATGAAATGGAGATTCATCACCCCCCTATACTTTCCTTTGCTAGTCCCTAGCAAATACTTATGCAATAAGTTCAAAAAGAATAATGAATAAGAAGAAAAGAAAAAGAAAAAATAAAGAATTCAAAGAATAAATTAAATTGATCATGATTATTAAACTCGTCTGTACAAAATCAAAGTCTGGAGCTCAGGTTAGACCTTGGTGTGAGAATGTGTGTGGAACCTAGTCGGGAACCAAATATAAAACACAACAGTCTTCGAGAGTCACAGAACTTGGTTCAAATCCCCTCAATAGCCAGGTCAGAACTAGCCTACGTCATACGCAAACCCTTATGACTATGAAGCTGACTTGTACAGTGTAATTGATAGTGGCTCTCCCCAACTGAAATGGCAAAGAGACTGACTTCTCCAGAATGACAACCCAATGATTCCCTAATCCAACAACTCTTTCCTCGAGGAGCGGGGTATTCCCTTCTAAGTTCAAGTGGCATCCAACTCAAGAGGAGGGGGTAGAGAGAAGAATGGACGGTATCCAGTGTAGCTACCTATCCTGGGATGCCTGACTAGTGTAGTCAAGTCATCCAGCTGCAGGCTCACATGGTATAACTTTGATGCTCAAGCTTGCTTATTTTCTATACAACATACTTTGTAGGCATTTTATTTTTTTACAGACCTGACCATTTTTTTTCAAAAATACTATTTACAGCAGCATTTACATAAGGACTTTTTCCTCTTGAGCCAGAAGACTATCCCTCTTTTGAAGCATTATTGCAACCCACAATCTCCTGTCGTTAGACCTCATGCCTATTGGACTAGGTTGGGGTGCACTTCCCTCCCTAGACGAGGATGAATGTTTCCACCCGTGTGCATCTCAAACTGGCAAATCCAACCGCCTCACCACTCCAACTGAGTTGAGCCAAGTGAAAGGTGCAAGTGTCCAAGTTAGGTCACGATCGACAAGAGTCAAACGTGTGTCTCGAAAAGCTCTAGTTAGTCCACTGAGGTGACTTGAACCTAGCCCTGATTTCTCAAAGAATTAGGTCTGAATAGACCTGAAGTACCTTAAACCTAGTTCCCACAAGGTTCCAGTGTAGTTAGGTGCAGTAAGGTCCAACCGAGCTCCAATCATCGACTTTATTAGACTAGTTCAATCATCAAGCTCAATGAAAGAATATAAATGCTATGCACATGCTATTTACAAGTATGCAAAGAATAATGCAATTTTTACAAGAATTTGAAAACAAAGAGAAGAATTTTTACACAAAGAAGTTTTACAAATAAAAGAATTTTGGCACTCAAAGTTGAAAATATATACAATTATTTACACGGGCGTGCCACTTTATTTTACAAGAATTAAGAATTTACAGTATAGTTTTTATTTATAGGTATATATGTACACTTATTAAAGAATTTTGTTTATTTTTATTTTTATTTATAATGATAATATATATTATTTTAGTTATTTATCATATTTGACTCTTCCTCAAACTTATTTGACACAAATGTTTCAAACAATTTTTGAAAACTATAGCCCAAAATAATTTTTACAAACATTTTTACAAACATGTACACACATTTGAAAATCATTTTTCAAAGGTTTTTCAAAACAATATATATAGATTTTCAAAATATTTTTGCAACCATTTTTCAAACAATTTGCAAATCATTTTTCAATCATTTTATTTCACACAAAGAAAATAAATTTTTACAAACCACACATTTTTACAAAGGTTGAAAACATGTAACAAAATATTTTCAAAATAGTTTTCAATAAATGTTCGCGAAGATTTTCAAACTATTTTTCAAACATTTTGCAAAAAACATTTTCACCTGATTTATTAATCAGTATATATACAAAAAGAATTTGAGGAATAATCACATCTTTTATTAATAGTTTTTAACGAATTTAAAGAATTATTAGCCATATTATTATGAAAGTACGAGTTATGGCTAAAGTATATACATAGTATATACGACCCCCCTATACTTAGCTTGAGCTATGTCCTCATAGATCGAAAAGAAAGGAGAAGACATAACTCGTACTGAGTATAGACAAGTCTAAAGAATATATGAATAAGAAACGAAGGAAATAGAAGTTGACCGTCCCCCCTATACTTAGGATCAAGTAATCCTAAGTATAGCAGACTGCACACAAAGCAGGGAGGGTCAAGGGTGGGAATAAACAGATCAAAGAATTAACAAACCAGGGGTGCACCCCCCCTATACTTAGGATAAAGTACGTCCTAAGTACAGAAAACTGACACAAAGGGGCGACACCTTTTATTTAGATACAGAAGATAGAAAAGGAAAAGAAGAAAAGAAGAGATATATACATATTGATGAAAAGATCGTGTAGAATATACGCATTACTCCCCCTATACTTAGGGTGAGATATCCCAAAGTATAGGCAACAACAGGAATGACGAAACTGAACGACGAAAGAACAACTCGGTGTGTACCCCCCTACAATTAGGACAAGGTACGTCCTAAGTGTAGACACAAAGATATGGCGATAGATCTGGGGTACACTAAAACATACGGGAGAAAGAATGAAAAAGGCACACATATATACAAGCGGTGAAAAACTGGTGGAGTACAGGACGATATCTGGTAAGCGACTACCGTGCTCTCGTCGTCGTCTCCCTGTGAGAACGAGGACGCAGGCAGAAGTTGAAAAGACACCCGAATCTGCAATCAAGTGGGTGTCAGCTACCAGGGACAACAGGTCGATAGGTTAGATATCGAGTCCGGTAGCATGAAGCAGTCAATCGGCTCATATGGTCAACATGAGGGAACAGAGCCGATACTATAAGACCGGGAGGAAGAAAGAGCAGTACATACTCCTCCTATTCAATCATGGTCTCAGATAGATCGGAAGTAAAGCATATGAGACTATGTGATGTACGGTGGTGATATAATCTGAAAGTTACAAGAATACACCGAACAACACAATATGTGGCTCACTCCTGCGAGGGTCCTCAAGGTGAGCAAAATCGGAGAAAAAACAAAGTACTCGGCTCCGTGCTCCAACAGATAGGAGACACCAGAAGTGAAACCGAGTACCTACAAGGTGATGTACCCTCCCGCAGATAACCCTCGGGGAGTAGTACATGCTAGTCAATGAATAATCAGAACAGAAGCTCACCCTTGCGAGGGTCGTCAAGGTGAGCGGGCTCAAAGGAGCCTGATCCATCAGACGGATCATCAGGTACGGTCTCAGTAGATCGGCTATCAGCAAAAGAGACCGACAAATCAAGAAAGTGTGGCAGCATCCCGCAGATAACCCTCGGGGAACGTACTATGAACTAAGTAGTGAACAATCAGAAAGTGCCTCTACCTTGCGAGGGTCGTCAAGGAGAGACGAGGGCTCAATGGAGCCGGATCCATCAGACGGATCCACATAAAATGTGGTCTCCATAGATGACAGATCATCTACCAGCAGAAGAGACTAAGAGAGCTATACTGTGTCATAGCCTCTCGCAGATAACCCTCGGAGAGCTATGAACTAGGCATGAAATAATCAGAACAGTGGAGATCTGTCTTGCGAGGACCGTCAAGGAGAGCAGTCGGTCAGTTGGCCTCATGTACCGACAAGTCAGGTACACGATCACAGGGGGAGGCCAATCAATCATATTATCTTACTCGGTTTCGGGTCCCATCACAATGGCGACCCAAGTAGTGAATTAAACTGCAGTCCTAGAATTTGTCGCATTCTCCCGCAGATAGTCCTCGGGGAGGAATGCGATCTAGATCAATGTAGGTCATGGGAATGCTGGCAAGTCATCTCAGGTCCTCGACATAGTGTGAATCCATCAATCCATAGAAGGGAATAAGATCATGTGAGGGAGCGAATAATCAGGTCATTCACCAAACATCCCTTGGGTCAATCCAGTCAGCTGAGATGGCACGAAAAATAGTCAGGAATCCTCTAAGTGCCAGGGTGGATTAGAGAGTCAGGAGATCAAGGATGGGTCAATCAGGAAGATGAGAGATCATGTAGGATCCGCACACCTTTATCAGGAAGTCCAAATCAGAATGGTCAGTCAATCTTCAAAATCCAGATGGGTGGAACCTCGAGATAGATAGATCAATCAATACTCATGAAATCTTCATCGAATCATCACATCACATCACATCCTTAATCCGGTGTGCGAGAACTAAAATTCCTCAATAAAGCATCACATCTATGCTCTATGCATCATCAAGAATCCTCAAGAAGTCTATATGCATGTATCAAAAACAAATCTACCAAATCACATTCAGCATCGTCAACATCATTGGCCCGGCTTAAATAATCTGTAGAAATAATCCTCGATGCGGGCCTCATCAATATGCACAGCATTCCCGGGTAAAGGGAGACATGATACGGGGTACACAAGGAAGATGGATAAGAAGGATACACAATGGGGTGGAGAAGCTGATTGAGCATGCGTGCCAATATCGCGGGCGGTGGAAAGGTGATACAGAGGGTATGAGTAGGGCGGGCGAGAAGATCGGGACATAGACAAAATTGGGTGTTCCACACAAGGCGGGAACACCATCAAAATGGTGGTCCGAAGAGCAGGCTCTCCTCGAACCGGAGAAGATGGGGATGGTACAGTGGATACGAAGAAGGTGAAGAAGAGGGAAACGAAGGACTTGGCGAAGAATGATTGAGCTCAAGCGCCAATATCACGACTCAATGCAAATGGAGAGATATATGTATAAGGGAGATAGAGAGACTCAAAGATGAAAAATGCATGACTCACACAGATGGGACTGACTACTTACATGATGAATGGAAACCTAACGGACTCCAAGTCACAAGGCAAAACCCCCAATTCACCTACTCAACACAGTGAAGACCGTCAGGTGACAATCATTTTTCTTTTCAGTTTTAGAGTTAGGTGAGAATCAAAAAAATTATACAGACACTTAGGAGGCTTGATGGGATTTGGGGCTCTACTCCTTAGTGTGTACGTGAGCAAGTAAAATGCATACAATGAGGGGGTTGCTCTCCCCAAGACAAGGGATCCATTACGTTTTATTTTTAGGTCCAATAGAGTTAACAGTCCCGATTTTATTTAAGTTATCACTTTTTTTTGGGTATTTTCAATGCACGTGCCTATCGAGGTTCCAATTTCCATTAAGCATCCTAGGTTGGCAAAATCAGAGGGAGAAGATCAGAAAAGACATGCAAGTCAGAAATCGATGATGCATGCTAAGTAAGAAGACTTACAGTGCTTCCCAGCTCTCTTCATGCGGGATGCATAACAGAATTTGAAACCTACGCTATATGCAGAATGCAAACCGAAGAAATCGCCCTAGGTTCAGAAATTGCTATTATCGTGATGCACCACAAGTCGCTCATTCATCTCTAGCCTCAAAAAGTCTGGTCTTGGCTCACCCCTCCTCTGCTCAACACACTTGAGTTTAGGAGAAAGCGCTTTGCGGGGCTCGCTATGGCACAAAGGATAAGAGATAAATGAGCGGCTGTTTAGAGTTTGATCTAGATCCAAAGCGAACTATCGGTACATGAAAATATATATTAGGGTGTTTGGACCTAACTCTACGAGCAAGCAACTCATAAGCTAAGGCTCATTTACATGAAATAATAAAAATAAAATAAAATAAAGAAAAGACAAATCGTCAAAATCATCGAGGCCCCCAAGGGAGCAATCCCTCGGGCACTGGACCTCGGGAGTCGGAGCGTACCTGTGAGAGTCCTGTATTATTACAAAATTCAAGTGTCACTCTCTCACATGAATATACATAATAAAATGAAATAAAAGAAAATGCATAAAAATAGAGTCTGTCTTCAAAAATTCTCCTTCTTCTGTCATGGATGCTCTCTCCTGTTGGCTTGGCATAGAAGAGCCAACTCCCCCTTGCTGGGGTGCATAGGTCCTCCTAAGAGGTCCTCCTTCGCTTGGCGGTCCCTCGCATCAACGACAAAGGAAAGAAATGGTCAGAGCAGTCAATCAAATAATATCAAATAGAAACAAAAACCAAACAAATAAATGAATCATGGACATGAGCAAAGAATTAAATAAATGAACAACTAAGCTTACAAAATCATACAAAATCCGTTGCCTCCCCGGCAACGGCGCCATTTGATGAAAGGGAATTTGCCAAGGTCGTGTCTTTCCACAAGGCGGATCGACAGTCGCTGAGTTGACCTCAGACAGACTCCCAAATCAATCAACAATTAACCCACAATAATATATGCAATGAATATCCAAAAATGTGGAGTTAAAATTTATTATAACTATACATGCAAATGTGTATAGGTGTAAGTACAGGTAGAGGTCGAACACTGGGAGGCGAATGGTTGTATGTGTTTTGTATTTATTCAATCCATTGTTCATGTCCAATTATTGTTTTTGTGGGTTTTGGATTTTATATATTTTTTTATATTTTTGTTTTTATAATTTTTATTTTGTTTTTATATTTTATATATATTTTTCTCTTTTAAATTTTTAGTAATATAAATATATAGATATATAGATATATATAAGATATATATAAAGAGATGTATATATAAGAGGAGAGAGAGAGGAATAATATAGTATATATATAGATATAAATGCTTAAAATATATATAGATATAATTTTTTAGCTTTTTAATATTTTTCTAATTTTTTTGTTGTTTTTCTGGAATATTTCTAATTTTTATGTATTTTTAATTTCAAAAATGTCCACAATATAGGACTAATTAAATAGCCGAACTAATTTGGGTTTTAAAAATATAAAATAAACTCCAAAATTACCCAAATTAATTTTAATATATTAATAATAATGTATAGATAATTGTAAAGGAGAAAAATGTATTTTTGGTATTTTTTAAGGATTTTTCTATTTTTTTATTGGATTTTGGAGCTTTCTGATTTTTTTAATTTTTCTTTTTCATATTTTTAGGGTTTTTCAATTGCTGGACTCAATATATATATTTATATCATATATAATTTTTTTGTAATTTTTCAAAAACATTTTATAATTTTTTTGTATTTTATAATTTAGACAGTACAAAAAGGGCTTCTTTTTCATTTTTAATAATTAGGAAAAATGTGAAAAAATGCAAAATAAAATATGGGCGTGGAAATACAAGGCATGAAGCATTTAACCCAATTTTTCTAGATTTTTAGAAGCCACCTAGGTGTTTTTAATAAATGCATAAAGGATACAAAAATTAAACAGCCTGGTAAGGGCATTTTTGCAAAAATAATAAGTTCCAGGGGCATCAGTGCAAAAATTATACAGAAATAAACATTTATTTAAAGTTTTGGGGTTAATTTCCAATATACAAAAACCGCCAGGGTATCCATGCAAATTTCACGCGCCTACACGTGAGGCGTGGAAGGACCTAAATGCAATTCTAATAAACGCATGGTCCTTTCTGCAAAATTTATAAATTATTTACAACGTACGATTTATTTTACAATATTAAAAATTAAATACAAAAAGTACGGGGGTGGATTTTGCAATTTACCCCAACAATCGCTTCATCCAACGGCTGATCTTCTTTCACTAATCCACGTGGTGCCTCCACGTGAGCCGATGACGATTCGCGATCCATGGCTAGGATTAGATCATCTGGCATGATCCGACGGCTAAGGCACTGATGGATCGAACGGCTGATCTTCGACCTGGGGGGACCTCCTTCATCCAACGGCGGGGAGCACACAAGGAAGAACAGGGAAGAAAGCTCGCCGGAGCGAGCTTCTTCTACATGGATCTTGCTCCTCCGCCGTTCATCGGTGCACCTGAGGGTCCCAAAAGCTTCCTGGAGGGTTGCTCTATCCGCTGGAGGTGGTAGATCGGTCGGAGGTACGCTGGAGCGCCGCCACGAGCTCGGTAAAGGATCGGGGCTCCAGGTACCTCTGCCCGCATGTAAATCGACTCCTGGTGCTCTTCAACGCACCTGACCTGCACAGGAACGAAGTATGGCTCGAGGGCGTCACCCCCGACCTAAGATTGAAGCTGTTAGCATACGAAATGGATGAGGTGGCGAAGCTTCCGGCGATGGGTGGAGTTGAAGCTTCGATTCTCGGATCTGGAACAGATCCGGTTGGGTTGGAGTGGTCAGAAGGTGGAGAATGCGAAGGGGACCGAAATGAGGGCGAAATGGTGTCGGGATACAGTCGGAAACACAGTGGCGAAGTCGCCGGAGCTCTGCTCCGGCGAACTTCGATTTACCTAATCTAAGCTACACTAGCAATCTAAATGTGAAATAAAAGACATAAATAAAATGATGACATGAAAAGCTATCTAAAAATCATAAAGGCGCAGCTCTTAAACCTGGGGGCCTCCAGGGAGCAGGGCGACCGCCGGAGCGCCGCCGCGACAAAATTTTCCTCCTCCATGGCCGAACCGAGGTGCTGGGAAGCGCCTCCTGTCACGAGGGCTACACCAGGAGTTGATTCAACTTATTGGGAGGAATAAAATTGGCCAAATTCGGCCAAGGAAGAGGAAGGACTTATTTATAAACATTCCTGGGGACCCCCAGTGACCGGCGATTATTGAAGAATCGAATGGATGTACAAGGGTTCCAAGATCATGGCGCGAATCACGGATGGTTAGAGAACAATTTTCATGAAAGGATTGTTGGCGACGGAGCGACCAATCGAGCGGGAAAAATGGAGGAATATCGGGGAAAAGACGGGCCTGACGGGAGTCAGAGGCGCAGGGGGAGTTGACCGGAGGTCAACTTTCCCTGGCCTCTGATTGGCCCACATCAGCCGGATCTTGACTTATTTATTTAGCATAATAAATGAATTAATTAGGGTTTGCTTATAAAACAAAAAACGTTTATAAATTAATGTAGTTCTTTATTTATGATTTTTATTTATTTTTTTGAAGTATTTTATTACGGGTTTATTTTAATAATGTATTTAGAAGTATATTTACATGTATTTATTTTTATTTTGTTTATTTTTATTTTATTATTTTATTTTCTTATTTTATAAATTTGTGACTTATTTTTGTGAGTATAAATAAATTTTTATTTAATTTTTATGAGTTTATTTACATATTTAAATAAATAGGTATATGTATATGTAGGTATACTTATAGGTGTTTTATCTATATATTATATACATTTTATTTATTTAATGAATTTTATTTGTTTTTATTATGGATTTGTACTTTTAATAAGATATATATATTATATACATTCTTATAAAACTATAGATGAATAAAGAATAAAAGAATAAAACCCCTTTTTATTTATATACATATAGGTAGCATAGGTATTTTGTCTATGAATTTTATAGACTTATTTTATTTTGCAATTTCTTTTTGGTTTTCTTTTAATTTCAATATGTACATGTATTATATACATTATTTACAAGATTCTAAAAATATGAATTCATAAAAATAATGAATATTGAATAAAATGAATATTTTAATCAGTCCTATATACAAGGTGGGCCAAAAACCTAACTTCCACAGATGAGCTCCAAATATTATGAAACCAATTTTATTAAATAGTTCATGGAAAGCTATATACAATTAAATGTGAGTTTGGGTGATTTGGATTTTTTACTTGCAAGATATGGGTCTGTGAAGTTGAGATTTTTGCTTTTTATTCTGTGTATAAAATGTACACTGAGTCTTATTTTTACATAAACTCAATTTTGTAATTTTATTTACATTATTATCTACAACTTTCATGAACAAAGTTTCTTTATTTGATGAATAAATAATTATGTACAAAATTGGTGTAAAAAATACATAAATAAATGCATGAATAAAGGAGGTATTTATTGTATACTGGCCCTTATCTCCCCCTACTTTATTCCTTGTCGACCAATTCCATGCTGGCCTTGGTCTCGAGGTTCCGGTCATAAAATATCTATAATATTTTATTCCTTTTTCTTTTCTTCTCTTTATTCTATGATTTTGGCATTAAAAACCTTATTTTATGTACACTTAATACAATAAATAATGAATGCTATTATGAACAAATTGATGCTATTTACATGCATTTGCTGGGGTTTTTAAGGCCAAAATGATAGAATAAAGGTGATGAAATGGAGATTCATCACCTGCTCAGGTTGATCTGAATCTGAACAACCTGAAGAGGAAGTCTGAGCAGGTACAGTTTACAGATGTTACCACTCCTAGTGACTCATTGGGTGATATTACTTCCTATACTTTTGATGCTGACTTTGCTACACTTAGGAACGGTAGGATGCCAGCCAGCAGCGCCCTGTTTGAGCGACGATACCATGAGGATTCAAGAGTGCCAGACGAGGAGGAGAGCGGTACTGATGCCACCCATGATGATGATAATGACGGTGGTGATGACGCCACCAAGGATGTAGATCCAGCCGACGGTACTGAGGCTATCGTTTCACCAGATACAGGAGGTGTTGATGCCACCAGATATTCTGATGTTGAGCCAGAGAGCGATGCTGATGTCGTGAGTCTGGATACCGTGGGTGGTACTGAGGCCACCCCTTCTATTCCTATTGCATTTCCTTCAGTTTCTGTATCTCAAGACTATTTAGAAAATTCCCAAAAAAATAATAAAGGAAAGGGTTCTTTATTTTCGAGTCCATCTGTGATGCCTGGAGATGTTTGTATGGATTCTGTTTCACCTCAACGCAAGGATACGTTCCTAGCCCTCTATCTGAGGATGGCCCAGCTCTACCCTTCCCTCAAGCACTCCGCTTGGATAAAGGAAATAAAAAAGAAAACAAAAAAATCCCATCAGTTAGAGTTCATCCAGCAGATGATAGACAGATTCCAGATTCAGCTGACTCTACGAGAGGCCCTTGAGCACATCCCTCTCTTCGAGAGGAACCTTAGAGAGAAGAATACCATTCACAGGAAGAAGAGGAACCACCATGCAGAGATCCATGTACTCACTCGTGCCACTTGCTTCGCCATTCAGAACCGTCTTCCAGCCAAGAGGTCAGATGCAGGAGCTCCCTATGTCAGATGTCACAACCAAGAGTAGAGGTTCGACCAGACTCTATTAGACAGCGGATCCTCCATCATCCTACTTCCGGCAGCCTTACTCGACCTATTCGAGTCTGTCCTTCCTCGACAGAGCAGGATAGTCCTTCAGTTTGCTGATAGATCTGTCAAGAGGCCGAAAGGGGTTGTTGAAGGACGTGGTCATCACAATTCAGAGCCTGAAATTTACCGTGGACTTCGTTGTGTTAGACATGGAGATCTCTGAGTCTGTGACCGATACCCCCATCATTTTAAGACGTCCATCCTTGGCCACAGCCAAGGCGGTGTCTGACCATGATAGCGGGAAGGTGTACTTTCGTGTCGAGGGTGAGAGTATAGAAATAAAGATGATCGACGAGACTAGAGCGTGAGATTCAGCCTTCTCAGAGCAGCTCAGCGATTCGGAGCAGATGACAGAGACAGAGCGAGACGTCCACCAGGAGTGCGATTTTGTGGTTACAGATGATGAAGCCGCTTGGTCTTATCCCTTTTCACGAGCCATCCTCTGACATCCAGATCCACAGATTCCTAGATTCTAGCAGGTGAGAGATTGGAGATCACACTCTTGGCAGAGGACACATTTGAGGCTACAAACCACGTTGCGGATAGCGAGGCAGTTGATGTTTCTTGTGATTCATGTTAAGATCCCTCGGAGTCAGACATAGATTGGGCCGAGTTTGATGAGTTTATACCGTGTCTGATTCCTACAGAGCCAGCAGCTAGGGTGGAGACTGGTCCAATACAGAGTGCAGATACACGAGTAGAGTAGTCTACACCAGATTTCCATGATCAGCGAGAGTTCTCCCATGCAAATTTGGTTGCCTTTACTCAGACTTTTCAGAGGCCAGATTTGCCAGCTCCCAGTTGCCCAGAGCTGAAGCCCTTGCCGCAGTCGATGAAGTATAGGTTCCTTGCGGGCGAGCATGAGATGCACCAAGTCATTATCTCAGCAGATTTGACTGGAGAGCAAAAATCTCGTTTGATGGAGGTTCTTGAAAAGAACCGCAAGGCGATAGGATGGAATGTAGCTGATCTCCAGGGGTTTGTTTGGTTGCAGGGTTGGGCAGGGTTGGGTACTATTCACAGGGCTGGGTGAATAGTAAAATGTGAGGTGGGGGTACCCCTGTGAATAGTACCCAACCCAACCCAACCCTGAAACCAAACGAACCTAGGGGATAAGTCTGATCATGTGCTCCCACCATATCTATCTCGAAGAGGACACCAAGCCATCACGTGAGTTCTAGCGACGGCTGAACCCAAACCTTCGAGAGGTTGTCATGAAGGAAATATCGAAATGGTGAAGCGTCGATTTTATCTACCCCATATGCGACTCCAAGTGGGTTAGTCCATTACATGTGGTGTCCAAGAAGACGGGTATCACTACAATTGTGAGCGAGTCTGGAGAGGAGATAGCTACCTGGGTACCCACTTCTTGGATGGTCTGTGTGGACTACAGACAATTGAACCAGGCCACCAAGAAGGATCATTTCCTGCTGCTTTTTATTGATCAGATTATAGAGAGGCTAGCTGGGAAGAGTCATTACTGTTTCCTTGACGGGTACTCCAGTTACAATCAGGTGGCCATTGCGTCTGAAGATCAGGACAAGACGACATTCACCTATCCATTTGGGACATATGCTTTCAGACGGATGCCCTTGGTCTATGTAACGCCCCGGCGACATTCCAAAGGTGCATGTTGTACATCTTCTCAGACATGGTGGGTGAGTGCTTAGAGGTCTTCATGGACAACTTTTCGATCTATGGCGATGGGTTTGATGCTTTTCTTGACTGCCTAGACTACGTTCTTCAACGATGCATCGAGGTCCAGATTGTTTTATCTGAGGAGAAGAGTCACTTCTTGGTGACTTAAGGGACGGTGCTGGGTCATATCATCTCCAACAGGGGCATGGAGGTTGATCCGGTCAAGGTGGATATCATCAGGAAACACAATCCACCGTCCAACTTGCGACAGTTACGATCTTTTCTGGGGCATGTCGATTTCTACCAATGATTCAGTCATGATTTCGGCATGATTGCCCGACCGTTGGCTGATTTGCTGACCAAAGATTCCGAGTTCATTGTAGATGATAAGTGTCTTGCATCATTTGAGACTCTCAAGAGTCTAGTTATTGAGGCTCCTATCCTTCAGCCGCCTGATTGGTCTCTCCCATTCAAGTTCATGACGGATGCCTCCAATTTTGTCGTAGGGGCCGTGCTGGGATAGAGGAGGGATGGAATGACTTTTGCCATTCACTATGATAGTCGTACATTGGATGTCGTACAACGGAACTACACCATTATTGAGAAGGAGATGCTAGCTATAGTTTTTGCCTTGAATAAGTTCAGTCCGTACATCATTGGATCAAAGGTGACTATCTTTACTGATCATACTGCCATCAGGTACCTCATGGCAAAGAAGGATGCCAAAGCGAGATTGACTAGATGGATCCTTCTACTCCAAGAGTTTGATATTGAGATTAAGGATAAACCTGGAGTCAATAATGTGGTGGCAGATCATCTTTCCTGATCATAGCATCTTGAGGAATCTGAGCAGACTGATCCCATTTCTGAGACCTTCCCAGATGAGGCGATCCTTGCTATCGCCTCACTCTCGTGGTATGCCAACATTGTGAACTATCTTGTTGCCAAGAAAGTTCCACAAGGTTGGCCCAAGCAGCGACTTGAGACCTTCCTTGCGAGGGCCAAGTTCTACCATTGGGAGGATCCCATCCTTTATCATGAAGAAGGGGATAGCATCTGGCGTCGGTGCATTCCTCAGGAGGAGCATCATAGCATCCTCACATACTGCCACAAGCTTGAGGCAGGAGAACATCACTCTAGGAGGAGAACGACATAGAAAGTGCTCCAATCTGGTCTATGGTGGCCTACCATCTTCAAGGATTCTGATGAATTCGTAAAGAGGTGTACTGACTGTCAGAGGATGGGAACTTATGGACGGCAAGATATGATGATGATGCAACCCATTCACTTCTGTGAGGTTTTTGACGCATGGGGCATCGATTTCATGGGTCCATTCCCTAAGAGTTAGGGATTTGAGTACATTTTGTTGGCCGTGGATTATGTTAGTCGTTGGGTTGAGGCCATCCCCACTCGAACCGCAGATGCTAGGTCTGCTTGCAGATTTTTGAGGAAAAATATCATTTCACGGTTCGGGGTGCCTAGAGTTTTGATATCTGACAGGGGGTCTCATTTCATTAACGACAAGGTAAAGGCCCTTTCTAGCGAGTTCAATATAGACAATCGAATAGCCACTCCATATCATCCTCAGACCAATGGTCTTGCTGAAGTGTCGAACAGGGAGATCAAGACGATATTGCAGGAGGTAGTCCGCCCAGACCGAAAGGATTGGTCACAGCTTTTAGACTCGGTCTTGTGGGCATATCAGACTTCCTTCAATACTCCTTTGGGTACATCTCCCTTTTGCCTCGTTTATGGCAAGCCCTGCTATTTACCTATTCAGATTAGGCACAAGTCACTTTGGGTTGTCACAGATATATTATTGGATCCAGTGAGTGTAGGAGATCAAAGGAAGGCAGAATGGCATCCCTAGAGGAGCTTAGAGACCCAGCCTTTTCGAGAAGCCTACAACACAAGGAGAGAGTGAAGGAATGGCATGATTCTCATATTAGCCATAAGCAGTTTGAGCCAGATCAGAGAGTATGGTTGTTCGATGTCAGGCTTAGATTATTTCCAGGGAAGTTGCAAAGCAAGTGGAAGGGACCATACCTGGTCCGAAAGGTACATGACAATGGGAGTAATGACATATCTGAGATGTCATCTGAGCCTACCTTTCGTGTTAACGGGCATCGGCTCAAATCATATCTAGATCATGAGCCACTGGTCGTTGACGTCGCCCCTATTCATTTTGCATGAGATGTAGTCTTAGACTCACATCTATTGCATCTCATGCCTGATTATCACTGTCTACCACCTTGTATAGATCCAGATGTCCATATCATCTCATTCTTCAGTCCAACACCCCATTTGCATCTTGTGATTATGCTATACTTAGGGTGTACTTTACCTTAAGTATATGGGGGATGTCAGACTTTTGATTTCTCTTTTGATTCTTTTTACCTCTATTTTTCTGCCTATACTTAGGGATATTTTACCCTAAGTATAGGGGAGGTAGACCCTGTACATTATGTCACTTGGATTTCCCTTTATGTACAGTCTGCTATGCTTAGGATTATTTAATCCTAAGTATAGGGGGAAACACCGAGATCTCTTCATTCTATTATTTGATTCGTAGTTGTAGTATAACATTCCTTTTTACTTCCCTATACTAAGCACGAGTTATGTCTTCTTCATCGCTCTTGATCCACTCTGAGGACATCATTCGATCTAAGTATAGGGGGGTGTCGTATATATTTCATATATACTTTAGCCATAACTCGTACTTTGTGTGAGTGTGTTAAAAAATAAAATGGCTAAAATCCTTTATTTAAAAACCGTAAAATTTAATTTTTTTCTTGTACATAAAATTCGTTCTTTCACATACATAGCTATGTATAAAAATTATTTTTGTACAAATGTTTGTAAAAATGTTTTGTGTGTAAAAAGTTTGTAAATATTTTGGTATCAAAATTATGTATATAGTACACAATTTTTGGTAAAATGTTTGAAAAATAAAAGTTTGCATAAATCCTTGTGTAAATGTGTGTAAATAGTTTGCAAAAATTATGCATCCATGCATGCATTCATTCAAACATTTTTCAAAAATTTTGAATGTTTTCAAAAATTTGCATAAAAGACTTTTTGTATATAATTATTTGAATCATAGATTGACATTTAACTAGCCTGGAATTAAATTAGAAAATGGAGCTTGGTTAAGACCTTAATACACCTTATTTTAAGAGGAACCTTATAGGGCTTAGGGTTCAGACTTTTTAGGTCCATTAGTGACTTAATTCTTTGAGTCCACTAGGCTATGATCACTTGTCATCTTGATGAGACTAAGTAGAACACTTAACAACGCACACATGACTCTCACAGACAATGGCTTTACTTGCACCAGCACCTTACACATAGCTCTCTACGGATGAGGTGGTGAAGAGGTAGTTTTCTTTAGCTTGGGGTAGCATACGAGGGTATTACTTCTAAGCGGAATCTCTCATCTTCTTTTAGTTAAGGAAGTGCGTTTCAACTTGGTCTGGTAGCATTAAGGTCTAAAGATAGGAGTTGTGGGTTGCAATAATGCTTCAAAAGAGGGATAGTCTACTGGCTCAAGAGGAAAAACTCCTTATGTATATATGATGCATCATGTAGATATGTTGTACATATGCACATAGAAAAAATGATGGGTCTGATAGAAAATGAAATACCCACCAGAGTACATAGCTAAATAAAGCAAAAGCTTATGTTACCCATTCTCATCTCATGAAGCTTGTAGCAGGGAGACTTAGCTACAGTGGTTGCGCTCCCAAGGATACATGACTACACTGGTCATGGTCCATTCTCTTCTTCCTCCTCTTCTTGAGCCGGTTGAACTTTAACTTAGAAGGGAATATCCCCTCCTCAAGGAAAGAGCTGCCAGACCAGGGCATTAGAGTTACCTTGTTGAGGGGGGTTGTTACTTTGCCATTTCTGAGGTGGGGAGCTACATACCACCTACACTGTACAAGAAAAGATTCATGGTCATTAGAGTTTGTGTATGTAGACTTGTTCTGATCTGGATTATTGAGGAGTATTGACCATAGATTGGTGGAACTTAGAGGTCGTTGAGTTTTAAACTTAGGTCCAAATAAGGTTCCGACAAACTAATAATCCAAAGGTCTGACTGAGCTCCATACTCCAATTTAATGAAGACAAGTTTAATAATCAATCTTGATTCTCCTTATTTCCTTTTCTTTTCTTTCTCTTTTCACTTCTTTTTCAAATAAGTATTTGCTAAGGGACTAGCAAAGGTAAAGAATAGGGGGGTGATGAATCCATGTTCGTCACTCTTTATTCTTTTATTTTAGCTAATTATCTTGGCAATGCATCATGTAAATAGGTGTAATCACAATAACTTAGCAATATGCATGCATGTGTTAATAGTACATAATTAGCATGTATTTGTGCAAAAATAAAAGAATAAAGAAAAAAGGAAGGAGGTATTTAGAATAAATACTGAGTGACCCAAACCCCAAGAGAGGGCCAAGTATTGGCCTGATCGCCAAATAAAATAAGTAGAGAGAGATAGGACCCACTCTATATTATGTATATATCATGTGTAAATAAATAACTATTTTTGCCAAAATAAAAATTTGATATTCTTTTTACCTCCTTAAATGTATTTATAAAAAAAATAAAAATCAGAAAAATAAAATAAAAATAGAATAAAATTCTCTCTCTCACTTGTTCATAATACATGTATATATGTTTTCTTTCATATTTATTCTATAAATGTAAATAAATAATAAAAGCAAAAATTAGTTTATACTCCAAAAACTATATTGTAAATAAATAAAATATAAAATTGCGGTATTTTGTAAAAATAATAAATTAAAAATAATTGTACAAAATACATCGGTATAATTTACAGAAAAATCCCGTGAAAAATAATAAACAATTTTCATTTTATTCATTTTTTAATTTAAATTCATTTATTATTTTTAATCTATTTATTTTTCTATTTTTTCTGCTATTTTGTCCTATAGCCTATTTTGTCCTCATTCCCTGTCGCTCGTGATTGGTCCATGATGGAATGTTGACCCGGGTCAATGCCATCTTCCAAGCTTGACCCGACCCAGTTGTCTTCGCCGGACCTTCTTCTCGGAATTTTCTTAGGCGGATCGCGGATCCGTTCGCCCCGAATCTTCGCCCGTGTCTTGCCCATGGATCCAAGATCCCCATGGATCCTTAGGGAGGGCGGGGATCTTTATTGATTCGCACACCCTCACCCGATCTCTCCCACCTGGGAACGCCATAAAGTCTCTCATCCGCTCCCCCAGGTCTGCAGCTCGTGCCTCACTCTCTTTGGAAACCCTAGTCACCTGTTACTGATTGACAGCTGCCTAGAGCGCCGCCTGGCGGTCGATTTGATGTAGCAGAGCGACGCTCCCCTCCGTGGTCGAACCACCACCGCGAGCAGCCTCCCTTGCCTTTTGCCGCTTGGTTGATGCCATTACCCTGTCAACCTCTTCGCCTAGAGCTGAGGAACACATTCCGACCTTCAGGTAACTCCCTTATCCTTTGCCTTGGTCCATTCGATCGAATCATTCATTAGCCACCGTCGTCCTTCCGCCAGCTCTGACCAGCCGGTCGGAGCCCCATTCCCCCATCCTTTCCATTCTGATATCACCACACGCACACCCTCCATCTTGCTCTGCAATCCGATCCCCCTAATCTCAGTCCATTTGGCCAAGATTAGGTCCGAGATCTCTTCCTTCTCCTTCGCCGGAGATCGACCAGCATCCCCTGTCTCTTCTTTCACTTTTAGTCCAAATAACCAGAACTGGAGCGTAGTTCCGAGTTAGGGGTACCCTTTGCAGGTTCGCTCACACGTTGAGAGCCTTCCGACCATCTTTTTCAGAGCTCGCCGGAGCAGCTCCAGGTTCTAGTCGCTGTCACGCCTATCCAGCCTTTGTAGCTCCCATTTGAGTCGTTCAGTTGACGTGGAATCATTCCACGATCACGCCAGTGCCTCCTGATTTTCCATTGGGGCTGGGGATCTCGTCCTTGGCTCCGGCAAAGTTCACCTAGGCGCTATTCTACCAGACATTTTCTTCGCCGTTGGATCGACTGTCTCCCTCCAGTTTACATCCTGAGCATCCATCCAGCCAACATGTCAGACTGTTAGATGTCAGATCTAACGGCCACGTATGCACCACGACCCCGACCATCTGACACCGTCGGATCTGACGCCTGACACCATCAGAGCTGCACGATCACGCCACACCAGCGGATGACACGTCGCTCTCCCGCACGACTCACGTGCAATGAGGGTATATTACTCTTTTTACCTTGCATTTATTTCAGTTTATGTTTTAGTCTGTAAAATAAAAAGTGTAGTTGAACTTATTTGCACAATAGTCCCTGTAGTTTCGGATATTTGCATTTTAGGCCTCCCTGTCTAAGACACGTGCTTGATCACGCGCATAATGGTGTATTTGCAGTATTTACCCGGAAGTTTTCTTATTTTATGGTTTGAATGGATGAATTCTGGAATTGCATTATTCCCCTGTAAACGTGGATTTGGCGCATGTGCGGATTTAATTGGATAAATTGCATTTTCGACCTTGAGCTTTTTTATGCTTGTTAATATTTTGTCCTGAAACTTAAAATAATTACATTTAGGTACCTATAACCTGTGTGTTTTGTTTTTAATCAAATAAATATAAAAAATACTCCAAAAATTCCCAAAAAATTACCAATAGCTCCTACTACTGTGTAATATTCTTAATAATTTTTGAGACACATTTTGATTTTATTTGTTATTTTCTAAAAATAAAAAACCCTAAAAAGTATCCCATTTTATTTTAGAATATCCATAAAAAAGAAAAATACCTTTAAAAATTCCAAAAAATGTGAGTGTTGGTTTTGGGTTGTTTTAATTTCTGTGTTATTTTAATTCCATTATATTTTATAAAACATCTAAAATTGTAAAAGACTAAAAACCTTATAAAAAAATCATTAAAAAATTATTAAAAATAAAAAAACGTGTTTTCAATTTTTGTAGGTAGATTTTATTTTGTATTTTCATAAAAAAATGCCGCCAGGATTTTAGAGGCACTTTACACATTTTTAATGGCCCTTTTCATCTACGTTGCACACTGCTTGCTATTTTTATTTTTATTTTATTTTCAGAAAATTATATAAAAATAAGAAAACCCCATAAAATACCCAAAAGCACTTGAATATTTTAAAAACATAAAAACATTTTTGTTTTGAATTTTTGAGTATTTTTAGACTTTTAAATAATTGTTTGAGTGTGATTTTTATCTTTTCTTTATTTCTTTTCTCAATATAAAATCATAAAAATTTTGAAAATTAAAAACCACCAAAAATACTTTTATTTCTTGGATTTCTCAACTAGTTCGTAGGATCATCCTGTGCTCCTTGTGTTCGACCTGGTGGCTATACCAGGTTAAATAAATATCAAGATCGCTTGCTTGGTTTTATTGTTGTCTGATTTTGTTGGTGGTCTATATTTTCTCGTTGAGCCTGGTTCGAGTGATCGAGGCTGCAACAACCTTTGATATTACTTCACCTTAGTCGCTCGGACCGCTCATCAAGGAGAAAGACCAAGAGCTGCAGAGTGAAGTGATTTTCTAGATTTGACTATGGAATCAAAGATACAACATTCACCCATGCCCAAATCGATGACATCTCACCCAACAATAACGTCTCGACCATCATGTTTGACAAGCTCAAACTCAAACCAACCAGGAAATCAAGAGAGATCATTCAGACATATTATCGATCAATAAAACAGTTGAGAGGAACTATTTCAGTCATCATTACATTCGATGGTGCTCCGCTCAAGGTGACTTCTCAATCATTGACATTGAGCATCAAGGAGAATTCACCTAGACTCCAATCATTCTCAGAAAACTGTTATTAGCCTTTGATAAGGTAAGTATTGATTGTGAGACTCGAGAAAAAATTTTTACTGCATTTGGAGCACTTCGATCTCGCCCAGTCTTTGAGGAAACACGATATTCTAAGGCAAACCACAAAGGCGTCAACAACAATAACTGTCAAGTGGTAGAAGAGCCCTACCCTACTGCTACACCTGAGATAATGATTGTTCAGCCGACCGTTGGATCACATACGTCCCCCATCCTCCCATTTCCCATGTATTGCACCTCCGCAACTACCATGACAAATCCTATGGAGGAACACATGATGCAAAGTTTACCATCTAAAAGATTATTCATAGTCGGTTGACCCTGAGTTGGACAAAATCTTGTCTGAATGCCTTATCCCCTTTAATGATCTAACACATGAATGCACCAACACCAAGCCAACTGAGAACACCTACGTAAGACATCTGCTGACCAAGGAGGAATATTACTATGATTATTCGTTTGATGAAAACTTGATTTTCAACACCTCACTCCCAAGACATTCACAATAACAATGAGTAATCTGACTAATCCCGTTAAATCGGTTGCTCCTTCATCTAGTCAATTATTTGGTGAGAAGAAGAAGAATACTGATTCCTCGAGTTGCTCCCCCGAACACTTCAAGTCTTATCAATCTCCTCCTCTTCTTGTTTCTTCAGGTTCTAGAAAACCGACTATGAAAGTCGCCTTTGATATACTAGAAAAGGAATCAAGATGATTCCTCGTTAGGTCCGGATAAGGTGATCTTTACGAGTGAGCTCAGTTCGGTGGCTATGAAGCCCTATCTTAGCAAGCATCCAAATATTGATCCTCTTTGGACGAGTCCTGCTCCTCACTACTATTCTTCCAAAGCTGACTCTCCTGGTCTCATTAGATATACCAGAGTAATTTCTTATGACCAGACCGAGACTGGTGCTTCAAAGTATTCATCATCTGAGGATGAATCGATTGACCAAAAGATTGAACACATTTTGAGAAAGTAGCTTAAAAATAAGAATATTTGGAGTACCTCTACCTTCCAGTATTATTATTTTAAGGATAGCTTCGACGATGGTTGGGAATCATCTGCCTCATTTGCTTCATCTGCTTATTCTCATCAATATGCCCTCCAATACTATTCATCTGAGGATAACTCCAATAATGGGTGGGACTCATCTACTTCATCTTCTTTCAATCATTATGACCTCCCACCACAAGCTCACAAAAAGATCTATCGAAAACCTCCTTAATCATCGGCACCCTTCCTTCGCAACCCCATCAGTTCCCTTAAACATCTTTGTCCTCTACTTAGGCCAAGGCCTATGTATGAGGGGGACCGATGCCATCTGTATACACCACTCTCCTCATCCACTTCTGCCCTTGACTGTCCCATTTCCACCTTTCTCCCATACTTAGGATGACTAGAGCCTAAGTATATGGGGACCCGATGCCCGTTGTATAAACTCTCCTCATTCAATTCTTACATCCTCATCCACCTCATTTTCATCCTTCTTCTATACTTAGACTATCCACAACCAATGTATAGGGGAGGACCAACTTCTATTTTTCTTTTTCCTTTTCACTCTCTTACGCTTAGCCCGAGCTACGACTTCTCTATGCTTCTTGTGTTCTGAGGACATAGCACTCGCTAAGTACAAGGGATGTGTATATACTCTGTATATATTTTACCCATAGCTTGTACTTTTACGTAAGTCTATATCTTATTCACGGGATGGGTAACTAACTTGTAAAAAAAATAATTTTTTTGAAAAAAAACTAACATTGTGTTTTATGCAACTAACATTATGTGTGCAACCCAAGTTTTGAAAATTAGCTTCTTTTTATTTTTTTAAATGAGATAGACAATGAAAAAATAAAAATAAAAACAAATCTTGCAGTAAAAATCTCAAAAAATTTGTTTACGTTCCATATATTTGCACTTCATCCAGCATTACATGCATCTACATTGGTGAAAAGCCCTTGGGTTCTGAACTGAGTTATGAGCAGAAACCAAGAGTGGACTTGACTTGACCTTAATCCACCTGATTTTCATAGGAACTTCACCAAGAAAGAGGATTTTAGAAGCTTCAGGTTTTGACTTAATTCTTCAAGTTCAACATGACAGTATGCAGAATTTGACTCTTAGTGTCTAACCTGGTCGTCTCATTCTGGGTACGACTCTTGAATAGGAAATTAATCTGTACACTCACACTATGCACTTAGCTCAACTCAGACAGGGTGTTGGAAGACTGTATGAGTTTTTTTCCTGTAGCATGGACATCTAAAGACCAGAGTACTGGCTGAAATAAAGCTTCGGATAAGGGATTGATGGTTGGGCACAATTTTTCTAAGTCCCCAAAACATGTGCGGAAAGAAAGATTCTATATTCGTAGGGTCACAATAAGATCATTAAAAGCAACCAATAATCCAAACAAAAAGAAGCCAACTGCCAAATAAATATTTGACCAAAAAGATCTAAGCTCCAAAACAACCTGCAGATCTTAGTGGAGACTTGGCTAAACCAGTCGGGTTCACAAGGAGCAGTGACTACTGATGAATCCACATTTCATTATCTTTATTCTATCATTTTGGCACCAAAAACCCTAGCAAATGCCTGTAAATACCTTTAATTTCATCATCTTAGCATTCATGCATGTGCATCTATTTAGTGTATAAAATACTGTAATTTGAGCCAAAATTATAGAATAAATAAAAGAAAAGAAAAAGAATAAAATATTGTAAATATTTTGTTACCCGAAACCCTGAGACCTAGGCATCTTGATGAATAGGTCGACAAGGAATAAAGTAGGGGGAGATAAGGGCCAAATACCTATATTATTCTATTCATTCTTTATTCATTTTGGGACCTATTTTTGGTTCCACTTTTTATACATCAAATAAAGAAACTTTGTACATGAAAGTTGTAGATAATATTACAAGGAAAAATAAAAAATTGATTTCACAGAAAAAGAATGTACAGATAAAAAGTTATGGTCTGAATAAGAATCCAGAATCCCAACTTCCCAGACATGTATCTCACAAATGAAAACTCCAAATGGATCAAACTCACCTTCAATTGTATATAGAAGAAAATAAGCTATTTAATGGTGGTGGTTTCGCATTTGGTGGAGCTACGGTTTGAAAGTTGAGTTTTGGACCCTCATTGTATAGTTGTACTGATTAAAATATTCAATTTATTCCTTATTCCTTATTTTTGTATTTTTATATTTTTATAATATTGTAAATATTACTTATAATAAATATGTATATTAATATTAGAATAAAAATGCAAAGAATATACAAAATAAAATACTTGCATATAGAATATACAGGTACAATACTTATATACACACCTGTACATTATACACTTTTATTTTATTAAGTACATAAAATAACTCAGAAAAATAAAACAAAAATGTATTTGTGTATATAAAAGTATTTTATGATTTTAGAAAATAATAAATAAAAATAATAAAAATAAAATACACAGAATAAAAATAAAAGGATACAACACATATGTATTATACCTATACAGGGCTAAAAAGTAATCTCATAAAAATATAACTCATAAAAATAATTAAAAATCGGAATAAAATACTAGATAAAATTATAAACACCTTTTGTTTTATCACCTAATTAAAATAACACCATTTACTATTTCAAAATAATTTATTAAGACATTTTTCCAGGGTTTTTCCTGGTTGGTCCACGTAGACCAACCAGGAGGGTCTGAGAGTTGACCTTGCTCAACTCTCTGACCCAACCCCTGTGGCTTTGTCAGAATGGAGTTGACCCCTGTTTTCAACCTTTTTTCGAGGCCATCCCTTTCACCTAAACGTGCTCCACCCTTCACGACTTTTGCAGCTCGAGCATCAAGGATTCTCGCCCAAGCATTATCTTGGGCCGCGGATCGCTGCACCACCCACCGCACCTCGTTCTTTCCACCATGACCGTCAACCATACTTAAGCAGCCCCTTGACTTCATTTAATTTTTGAACCGCGAATTCCACAGATTTTTACCCCCTTGGTCGAGCTTAAGGCGCCTGGAGGTGACAGCTCCGAGCTCCGGGCTTCAAGGCGGCGGATTGCACTAGATCTGCACGTGTTCCACACCTCCAGCGAGCTCCGCCGTAGAGGTATTCACCCTCTGGCCCCCAGGCCATCGAGGCCGTTTTCTTTGTTTATTTGTATCCCCATCACACTACTGGTAGACTTAGGATCATTTCACCATTCATTCCTCGACGATTCGACCATCTAAACACTTCATCGATCATCTCGTCGGAGCGCAACTCCGCCGAGTGCCCATCTCGCCGTTCACTCCATTTCGAGAGCCACTGGAGGTTGAGGCATTTTGCCCTCGACCTCCGTAACATATTTGTGTGCAGGTCTTGCAGTTCTAAAGCACCTGGGAGCGGATTTTGACGGCCGGTCGAGGTCCCTGGAGTCCCGTGCTCCGTCGACCTCGCCCCGCCCCTTCGAGCCTCGCCGGAGCTTTTTGCTGCCACCAGCCTCTGGAGGAGGACCAGCGGACCCAGCTGGGCCATTTTGTAGCTTAAGACAACGCCTGAGGAGGAAGGAGGAGATCGGGGAAGCTCGCAGGCGGCGAGTTCTTCCCTGTTCTTCGTCATCAGCCGCCAGCCGTCCGATCGTCGGCCCAGCCCAGATCCGCCAGCATCCGTTGGATTGAGAGCGCCCAGGACCGTCCATCGCTTCTAGATCGTCTAATCTGGGCCGCTCAAAGTGAAGCGGTATCGCAGCCTCATCGCACGCCACATGGCATAAGTCAGTTCCTCTCGGCCGTCGGATCGCCCTTTTATTGGGCATTTTGCATCGTGAGCCCAGTAACTTTTGTATTCATTGTTTAAATCTAAAACTTTCCTCTGCAGCTTTAAAATTTTAGTGTAATTTGCATTACGCCCCTCGCATTTTTGAAGTATTACGTTCTAGGCCTTCCCAGGCGCGTGCAACGCACGTGCTTGGGTAGGTATTTTGCGCGAGAGGCCCTGCAAGTTTTGTAATTTAATTTTGGCCCAGGAAATATTTTATTCAGTATATATTTTGTGGACATTTGCAAACGTGCCCCTGGTTGTCTGTTAAATTGCATCCGTACCCCTGCCAGGCACGCGTGTTTGCGCACGTGCGATTGGTGATTTTGCAAGGGTACTCCTGCGGGTTCCAACATTGCTATTTAGTCCATTAATTTGCATATTTAGTTATAAAGTTTGTGTAAAAATTGCAACCGTGTCCTTGGAGCTTTGTCTTTTTGCTAAAAGGTCCATGCTAGACCTTTAATTTTTGCGTGCTTGCATGAATTAATTAGGGTATCATTTTAATTCCAAAAATTCTCAAAAATTAGGGTTAAGCTCTTGTATGCTTGTACTTCCTCGCCATATTTTTAGTTTTTGATTTTATCTTATTTTTATAATTATTAAAAATCAAAAACATGCTTTTTATTCACTGCCTAGCTTAGAAAATACCAAAAAAATATTAAAATACCTAGACAAATTCTAAAAAAATTCCCTAATGTGTATTTTAACCTATATTAGTGTCAGTCCAAAAATCAGTAAAAAACTCAAAAGAAAAACCATAAAAATTAAAAAATACATAGAAATTTCAAAAAATTCTTAAAAATTGTAGAAAACTCCAAAAATCTTAAACTCAAGTTCTGTAGTTTCATCTTTTCATTGTCTTTCTTTAAAAAATAGTTTGAAAATATTTTGTGGTTGTTGTCTATTTTTAATTTCCATTTTGCTCACAGCCAGTACACTGTTCACTGTTTTAGTTTATTTCAGTATTCAAAATACCAGAAACACCTTGAAAAATACTCAAAAATCACAAAAATAGTAGAAAATTATAAAAATACCAAAAAGATTTTATTTCTGAATTTTTGGTTATTTTTGCGCATTTTTATAAATATTTTGTCTTGTCTTTTATTACATTGTCCTTATTTTCCAATATTGAAAAAAAGAAAAAAAATATAAAATATAAAATTATAAAAATCAGAAAATCAAAAATTAAAATACAAAATTAAAAATTAAAGAAAAAAATAAAAATAATTTTTTTTTAAAACCCACAAAAATCCTTGCTTGCTTATTGTAGACACCACTCACATTTACACACACACACATCTATTTGATTATACCCTGTTTGCTCCCTGTGTTCGAACTCTCTGCATACTTTCCCTTTACATCGTTTGTGCAGAGTTAAAAATAAATTTTAACTCCACATTTATTTCTATTTCCTTGATCTATAGTGTGGGTTAATTGTTGATTAATTTCAAGATTTGATTGGTTGACACTTCGACTGTGTTCCCGCCTTGTGTGGAACACAAGACCGATCGAATTTTGTGTTCATCAACTACATTGGTCACCCTCCAGTTCTTTCTCCTTCTTCTAAAAATTTCTTCCCCTTTTCAATTGTGAACACAATGCGACTGAACTTAGAAGGAAATACCTGACTCCTTGAGGACAAGTTAATAGAGGAGAGGTTTGCATGGTAGTCTGGGATTCTTAATGGGAAGAACTAAAGCCTTTCACACGCATGAGACAATTGTTCAATGTTCATGGGTATGCTTTGAGAAGAGGATTGATCTCAGATGACTTCTGAGCTGAAATTGTGACAATGTTGTGTAGAACTTGGAGGTTGTTGATTTTAAAACCCTATAGGAGATTCGACAACTAATAATCCAAAGGTTGGATCTAGCTCCATTTTCACCTTTTGCTCATGGTCTTGGTACGGAACCCAATCTCATTTCACCTCATTTTATTTCCTTAATTGCTCAGGGATGAGCATGGTTTAAGTATAGGGGGTTGATGAAACTGTGATTCATCACTCTAAAAAAGATTAATTAAGCACAATTCCCTAAAATTTATTTGTATTATATCAATTATCTTGCATAATTAGCATTCATTCATGTGTAATTAATAAATGCATTTTATCATGCATGATTGTATAAAATAAGAAGGCAAAAATCCCAACCCATTTGTCTTGTAAAATAAGCTAACTTCTCTGTTTTTTAATCAATTCATGTTAACTCCAAATCACCTAAAACAACCTCTATTTTGTACATATTACTAACAAGAATAAATTAAAAAAAATCACCAAAAGAAATAAGTGGCCCATAAAGCCAAACCTTAATTTCATGTTGATCACACTAAAACATTGATATCTTCCTCAAATAATGCCTGATTTGATCCTACTTACTTTTGAACTAATGTAAAGTAAATTACCTTCAAAACAAGACCATGTTCAAGTGAATCGGAGCTCATATGTGAAAGTTGGTATTTTTGGGCCTCTTTTTTAACCTATTGTTTTATGTACATATTTGAATCTTTTTATTTCATTTCTTTTTCACTTGTTTCCTATGACAAAAGTTTCACTAAAATACGCCAATATCCAACCTAAAATAAAATCAACATCAAAGAAACTGACCGAGTCTGAGTGTTCACTAACAATCGGTACAAAAGTCGTCTTTATCGTACTTTATTTTATTTCTTCATTTTCTTAATTATTAAAAATTCAAAAAAAATTACAATGCATTAATTTCATTATTATTCACATCTCGGCCAAGTTTTGTAATTTTTGGACATCGTTTTATTGACAATAATTTTCCCATCCTTAAAAATTAGCCTGCATTTCATTTGCATTCAAAAATTACATTAAAAATATCAAAAAAAAATTCTGCCTTGAAAACCACACATTAAGTTCGATAGACATTAACTTAAGTTGTTCCTTTACCTCCTTGAGTTCGAACTTAGGACTTGCCCAGGTTAAATAAACATAAAAAACATTTCACGTTAATTGATTTAATTAAATTGTGGTTTAATTTCTTCATTGATTTTGATTGTTTGCCTACAACACAAACGACACATTATTATTCATGCGTAATTAGTTCTTAATTTTTGTGAATTAACTAAGGGTTTTTGGGATCAATCACTTACCGCCTGGTATACGACAAGCCTTGCCATTTGCTTGTTGAGCTCATTCTCAAATCTTTATGGGCAATAAATATCTGCAATTTGGATATGAAGAAATCTGCAAAGAATAAGAAGCTAGATCTGAACAGACTTCATGAATTTCATGACTATGCATACGACAACAGTCTTATGTACAAGGAGAAGGTCAAAAAGTGGCACGACAAGCACATCCATCGCAAGACCTTAGAGCTTGTCAGAAAGTTAGGTTGTTTGATGCAAAGTTAAAACTTTTCCCAAGGAAGTTGAAAACTAGTGGACCGGATTGTTCGTAGTGAAGCATGTGCATGACAATGGAAGCAGTCATATCTGGATTGTTAGCTGACGCACAACCTTTCTTCATCAACGGACAGATTCTGAAGCCTTACCTTGAGCATGACACCTTCCTATCCGTGGTTGACTCCATTCAAGTGGCCTATGAACAAGAACTTCCAGCAGCAACATCTACAGACTCAAACAAAGCGATCAAAAATATCTTTTATTAGTCAATCCTTTTCTTCTTTTCTTCTTTTCTTCTTTTTGTTTTCAGTTCTTTTATTCTTCTGAAAGCTTCACTTATCCCATTCATCATTGCTATACTTAGGATATGCTTCATCCAAAGTATAAGGGGATGAGTGCATATGGGTCCTCATTCTTTGATCCCCTCACCTATCTCCTCAACTTTTCACATTCATTCTATGCTTAGGGATATTTTACCTAAGTATTGGGAGATATAGACCGAGCCGCTGATTTGTTTATTTCCACCCTCGACCCATTCTACTTTGTGTACAATTTGTTATACTGAGGATTAATTGATCCAGAATATAGGTGGTTGGTCGATGTGTCATTCTTTAACCAGTCATTGTAGTATAGATTCTCTTATACTTTAGTATGAGTTATGTCTTCCTTTTCTCTTTGATCTATGAGGACATAGCTCAAGCCAAGTATAGGGTGTCATATATACCTTGTATATATTTTTGCCATAACTCGTACTTATGTATTTTCAAAAAATATGTCTAACTGATTTAAATAAAAACACACATTCAATTCTTTGTATATACTGATTAATAAGTCGGTTCTAGATGTTTTGCAAAATGTTTGAAAATGGTTGGAAAATCTCTTTGAAAAATATTTTGAAAATTGTTTAGAAAATATTTTGTAAAATATTTTCAACTGTTGTAAAACTGTTTTAATTATAAATATCCATTTTATTTGTATGAATAAAAATATTTTAAAAATCTATTTGCAAATGGTTTGGAAAAATGCTAACAAAATTATTTTGGAAAATCTATACATTTGCAAAATGATTTTCTAAATTTTTAATTGTTTGTAATAATTATTTACCAATTTATTTTCCAAAATAAAGTTTTTAAGATGTTTGTGAAAATCTGTTCGAACTATTTTGAGAACCATATACATGATTCAGGCAAATATAGAGTCATTACAAGCAATTGTTTAAAAATCTTTAAATAATAGCTAACTTGTGTAAATTCTTCACCTAAATTCTTATAAATAATAAAGATGCACTCCTGTATAAATATCTGCGCATAAATACTAGACAAAACACTTTTGTTTTTGAAAAATCCTTAAAAAAATTACAAAACTTAAAATCTCAAAAACCTTTGCGAAATCCTCAAAAACCTGCATAAAAATTTGCAAAACTTTTTCAAAAATTCCATAAAAAGTTCAAAACCTGAAAATTGCATCATAAAAATATTTTTGTTACATTGTACATACTGTTTGCATTTTTCAGATTGATGTTGATAAATGAAATAGTCTAAGTAAAACATGAGGATTCGAGCGTAGTTGGACCATAATCCACTTAATCACAGGAACCTTTAAGGAACTGGAATTGAGGCACTTCAAGTCTGCTAGACTTAATTCTTTGAGACCATGAGACTTAGTTCAGCATCGGCTTGACTGCCTAAGTAGAATATTTTCGAACACACACATGACTCTTGTCGATGGTGACCTAGCTTACACACTTGAACCTTTCACAACACTGTTGAAGTGGTATAGGGCTGGATTTACAAGCATGAGACACAAGCCAATGGAAACATCGAAAGTCACATATCTGTGGCCATTATACCCCAACCTGATCCGGTAGCCATGAGGTCTAATACAGAATGTTGTGGGTTGCAATAAAGCTTCAAAAGAGGGATAGTCTACTGGCTCAAGAGTAAAAATCCTTATGTAAATGTTGTTGTATATAATATTTTAAAAAATGTATATTCTAAAACTCCAAAAAGAATAGATGGGCAAAAAGTCCAAAAAAATCAATTCATGTTGGAGTACATAATTGTATATAGTAAATAAGAAAGCATGAGCTTCAAAGCCAATGTGTGCCTGCAGCTGGATTACTTGGCTACACTGGTCAAGCATCCTAGGATAGGTAGCTACACTATCTACCATCCATTCTTCTGTCCACATCCTCTTCTTGAGCCAGTTGTACTTGAACTTAGAAGGGAATACCCTGCTTCTTGAGGAAAGAGTAGTTGGATTGGGGAATTAGGGTCACTATGTTGGAGAAGACTGAGTTTTATTGCTTCAGCTAAGAGGAGTTGCACATCACTGACATTGTACAAGGTAGACTCATAGTCATAAGGGACTGTGTAGGATATCGAAGTGTTCTGACCTGGCTTTTGAGTAGACTTGGACAGAGTCTTGTGGGTCATAGAGGTTGTTGTGTTTCAAGTCTGATTCCCATCAAGGTTTCGACCACACCAAACTACTAAAGGCCCGAATGAGCTCCAAATTTTGATTTTAAGAAGACAAGTTTAAGAGATAAAAATTATCCACTTTATTTCTTTTTATTTTCTTTATTTTTTTTCCACACTTATAGACACAAGTGTTTGCTTGGGACTAGCAAAGGCAAGTATAGGGGGTGATGAATCTCCATTTCATCACCATTATTCTTTCATTTCGTCCTTAAATCCCTAGCTCAATGCATGTACATATCATTAATTTATCAAAATAAATACTTGATTAATTATAGAAAATACTATATAAAATAATGTAAATTTTATATATTTAATTCCAAAATTAAAGAATGAATGAAGTAAAGAAAAAGAAATGAGACACCATAGGTGTTGAGTGACCCTAGACCCCGAGACCAAGTCAACATGATGACTTGGTCGACAAGGAATAAAGTAGGGGGAGATAGGGCAGAAGAACAGTATAGAAATCACATCAAAAACCTAACTTTTAATTCATATATAATTACATTTTTGTGCATGTTTTATTCTTTATAATTTAAACATCAAATCAAGAAATTTTGTTCATTAAAGTTGTAGATAAAAATACATAGAAAAATACAAAATTTATTTCACATAAAAATAATACACAATGTGCCTTCTACACTCAAAATAAAATTCCAAAATTTAAACTTTCCAGACATGTATCTCCTCTATATGAACTAAAAATTCATCAAAACCACCTTTAATTCTATATAAATTTTAATTAGCTATTTAATGAAGTAGTTTCAGTTAATTTGGAGTTAAGATGCAAAAGTTAGGTTTTGGACCCCTATTATACATTATACTTGAATAAAATAATCATTTTATTTTTATTTATATTTTTCACAATTTTATATTTTTATAAGTTTTAAATATTATTGATAGTATATGCACGTAATTAAAATAAATAAAATCATAAAAAATACAATGAAATAATATAATATACTAAAATACATAGATAAAATGTACAAATATATACATATAGGATAAATATACATATTTAGTTAAGTATACAAATAACTTCAGGAAAATAAAATAAAAATATATTTGAGTGTATTTAAATAAGTTATAAATATATAAATTATAGGTATAAACTAATAAGATATATTACAAAATAAAAATAAAATACCAAAATATGGGTACTTATATTAATAACTTACTCGTAAATATTAGATTGTAATAAAAAGTCTCATAAAAATAAATGAAAATACGGATAAAATACTACATTAAATTACAAATGCTTTTCATGTTTTAGTAAAAATTCAATTAATTCATTTACTATTATTTCCGATTTTATAAGGCTTTTCTTCTAGGGAATTTCCTGGTTGGTCCACATAGACCAACCAGGTCATTTCCTTTGTTGACCTCAGGTCAATACCCCCGCCTCTCTCTTCCTCATGCTTCGGCTGCCTTGATTTTTGCCCCATTTTTAACCCGAATGCATCATGATCTGCCATGGCGTGTCGCTTGATTTCTGAAGATTGAACATGCCTAAATCATGCCATGACCAAAGATCTAATCGATCGTCCTCGATTCAGTTAGAATCCTCGATCAAAGTTCCCTCATCTCTCAACCTATAAATAAACCCTCCAACCATTTTCTCCAGTTTGATCCTTCATCGTTCCCTCTTAGCCCCTCAGAGTCTGTGCAATCAGTTCCTTAAGGTGACAGCTTAAGTTCTAGAGGTGTTGCAGCGAGGAGGAGGTGCGGAGGAGTGATCCACAACCTCATCACTGGAGCACTGCTAGCTTGTTCTGCTTCCTGTGATCTCGGACCCGATCGAAGCACTTGTTCATGTTCTTAGGTAAATCTATAGTGTAATTTTCAATTCTGGCCTTGAATTTCCCTTTTAATCGTGTATTTAGCTGTAAATTAGAAAACCCCTAAATTTTGGAGCTTGGGCTCCAGGGCTAAATCACAATGACTCGATCGTCGACTCATTCTGATCTTCATACCATTTCACTCCCCCTTGTGTTCTTCCTCGATCCCCCATCATCTCCCCCCTCGATCAATTAGGGATAAGGAATCCGAAGGTCCCTCACTAGCCTTTCGTCGGACCTTCATCTTCATCCCATTCCACCCATCTTTTTGCTCAACCCTCTGGCCGAGGAAATTGCCCTCATGCCCAGGAGTCTTTTGATGTCGGTTTGCGAATCCCATGACCCATCTAGAGTAGCATCTTTTGCCTAGAGCAACTCTAGGTGCTAAGATCTCATACTAGCACCCTGAGCCCCCTCACCATCCTTGGAGCCCACCATTGCACGCGGAGGAGCCCTAGCTCACTGCTGGACTTGACGGAGGATCGATCCACTGCCGGAGTGCGAAGAATCAACGAATCAAACCTCGTCGACGACCTGTTCATCGCAAGTTCTTGCAACCCCTATCCACATAGTCCAGTCAAGAATAGCTGCCCAGATCTAATATGGTTCGTTGAATCAATTAGAAGGGGTGTGTGAGGACGACCTTCGGATCAGACATGTGGCAGCTACACAACAGTCAGATCCATCTTACTTTAAGTGGTATATTTGCAAAGACCTCCCTCTGCCTTTTGTAATTTATAATTAGTACTGTAAATATATAAGTGTGTTCCAAACTTTGTGGACATTTTGCATGTACCCTCTGAACATTTATATTATTGCACTTTAGTCCAGTGTCTGGTCATCTTCCATGGACCACCACGTGAGGGGACATTTTGCAAAGAGGCACCCTCGGGTTTTGTAATTGTTATTTAATATTGAAAAATCAAGTTGAAGTTCATTATTTTTATTTAAATTGCATGTAAACCTTTATAGTTTATTTTATTTGTAAAAACATCCCTGCCAACTTGATTTATTTTAAATTTTGCATTTCTTTTTATTTAAAATAGCTCCTATGTTAAAAAAAATCTCAAAAATAACATAATGTGCATGATGGGCTTCTAATTCATGCCATATTTTTTATTTTCCATTTTTCAACCATTTTACATTTATTAAAAATCAAATGGAGCCATTTTATTCCTTATTTGTATGGAAAAATACAAGAAAATATAAAACTTTTTTTGGAAAAGTCTAAAAACATAATCTGTGGCTTATTATAGTATTTTAAAACTACAAACCAAAAGTCACAGAAAATTATCAAAAACACAAAATTATCAAACCCTTGCTAATTTTACAAATTTTGAAAAATATCTTTGAAAAATAAAAAATAGTAGTTTTTGTTCCATATATATATAATCTACCTATTAAAATTGATTTTGAGATATTTTAAGACCATTTCCTATTTTTAAAACTCAAATTAATTCGGTCCTATTAAATAGTCCCTTATTTGCATTATTTCAAATTTTAGAAATACAAAAAAATTACGAAAATTCCCAAAAAATCCATAAAAATAGAAAAAATATTTGAGATATATAAAAATAATTTATTTAGCTATTTTGTTTATATTTATATATAGTATATCCTATATAGTGTATATATTATTAAATATATTTTGTATTATTATTAATTGTTTTAAATACTTCATAATTATTTTAAAACCTTGAAAAAATGAAAAGTACTGTTCTTATCTATTTTTTAATTTTTGTATATTTTTATTATATATTCCCTAGATTATACATATTACATATATATAGTTGTATATATATCTATATACTTACATTATATATTAAAAATAAAATAAAATTAAAAATGAGAATTAAAAAAACTTATATATAGACATATGTGTGTGTATATATATATTATTATTATATTTATTATCTTATTTAGTTAAAACACATATATACATTGAGTGGTTTATGCATATTTGTATACACTTGCTTTATTTATTCACTTAAATAATACCTGCTACGTCTCGTGTTTCTCGTGTTCGACCCCTACCATACTTGTCACTATACACGTATATTATAGGATTATAATAAATTTCCATATGCATTACTTGTTCTGATTACTTGATTTATTTTATTTGTGGATTGATTGCTGGTCTAGCTTGGGATCTTAGTGAAAGGTTACTTCAACAACTTCGCTCCCACCTTGTGTGGAGTGTACGATGCTCCACTTTAAATATAGTTATTTTAGCATCCAATAAGGAAATTTTGAAAGTATTTGAGCATGTATAGATTATCATCCCACTCCTAGATGCTATCAAACACACTCCTGCATATACAAAATTTCTCAAAGACATGTGTACAACAAAGAGAAACATCACAAATAAGACCCACAATCAAGAGACATCGAATGCCATCTTACATCATTTACCCGAAAAGAAAAGAGATAATGGTGCACCTATGATTCGATGTGAGATTGGGGATACACTTTTTGAGAGAGCACTTATGGACTTAAGGGAATCAATTAATCTCATTCTGACTTCATTGATTGATCAATTCCACTTAGGACAACTTAAACCCACACACATCAACCTTTAGTTGGCTTACCGTTCAGTCAAGAAATCTAGAGTTGTTTTAAAAGATGTAGTGGTCAAAGTTCATGACTTCTATTTTCCTAATGATTTTTTAGTGTTAGACATGGAAGTACCTGAAAAGCTAAGCCTAACCCCAATCATTTTAGGATGACCATTCTTGGCTATCATAGGAATATGTAGATTGTGAAAAGGGACTATGGAATTTTCTGTAGGAGATGAAAAGATACAAATCAATGTGATGAATTCTTCATTACGATTGTGGGTATATTGAAGAATGCAATTTTCTTGAGCTAAGTGATAAACATATGGTAGGTGCTTGTTTGCAGTCGGATTCTTTAGATGTGTGCATTTTAGATTGTCATATTACAAAAGAATTAAGTTTGAACCCTAGAAATATTATGAATACTCCTTTTGATCTAGATAAAGACTTGGATGAGTTAGAAAACATGCTTAACCCACCTGAGCCCACCCTTGTATAACCAAAACTAAAACCCTTGCTCGAGGACTTTAATTATGCCTTTCAGGATGAACAACACAACTTGCATTTCATTATTAATGCTAATAACCAATGACCAAGAGACTCGATTAATGAATATTTTATGGAAAAATAAAAAAGCTATTGGATGTACTTTAGATGATCTTAAAGCAATTAGCCCTAACTATTGTACACATAACATCTATTTAGAAGAAGGGGATTGGCCTTCCCATGAGATGCAGAGGATATTAAATCCAAATATGCAGGAGGTTGTAAAGAAAGAGATAATCAAATGATTGGACACCAATATTATCTATGTCATTTCATATAGCCCATGGGTAAATCCAGTTCAAGTAGTACCCAAGAAAGCAAGGCTAATTGCAATCATTAATGATAAGGGAGAATCAGTGTCAATTACAAATACATCATCATGGAGAGTTTTTATTGATTATCAAAGATTGAATGCCGCCACAAGAAAATGCCTCCACAAGAAAATATCACTTCTCGCTTCCATTCATAGACCAAATCATAGAGTGGTTGGATGGTAAAGAATATTTTGTTATGGATGAATATTCAGGGTATAACTATGTAGCTATTGAACCCTTAGATCGGGAAAACATTATAATCACTTGCCCCTACGATTTCTATGCTTTCAAAAGGATGCCATTTGGATTACACAATGTACCAACAACATCAGAGATGTGTGCTAGCATTTTTCACTGAGATGGTAGGGGTCATTATGGAGATATTTATGGATGACTTTTCGGTCTTTGCGGATTCATTTGATTCATGCCTAGAATACCTAGATCGTATTGTTGGGAGATACATAGAAGTAAACATGGTATTATCATGTGAGAAAAGTCATTTCATTGTAGCTAGTGGTATTATCTTGGACACACTGTATCCAAGTGAGGGATGGAAGTAGATATCACTTCCAGTACCTATAGGACACGTTAATAAGGTCGGAGGCAAAATGCCCCGACCCTCCAATGGGCGAAAGGGAGCGCACGGCGGCTGGGCGAAGTCTCTCCGGTGGTCGGTGGAGAAGACGGGACTGTAGACCTGCTCTATACGAGAGCAAGGTAGATAGAGGGTGGTTGGATGATCGGAGAGCGACGAAGGAGATGATGGAGGCACTGGTGAAGTCGGAGGATGAAGGGTGTGGTAAGAATGGGGTGACGGAGCCCGGAGCTCCGACGAAGGAAAAAGAGGGATTTCAATCTCGGTGAGAATCGATTTACGACAATACGATGTAACCCTAACCTACGCTGAGCTACAAAATCTATATAGAAGGAGAAAAAGAGAAGTACCTACCCAGAACTGGAGCGGCGAGAACTCGCGGCAGAGCTGGCGGCGACTACTCAGAAAAGAAGAGAGAGAGAGAAAGAGTCCATTGTATATTCTTTACCTCTTTCTTTTGGGAAACTGGATCTAATTTTTACAGTACTCGGGATGATGGCTGATCTAGACCTTAATCCACTTACTCTATTTAGGGATTCTTAAGCATGAGAATTTGGATACTTCATTCTCCGAGTTCCAAAACTTGTGCTTGGAATTTAACTCGCGTCTCTAACAAGATCATCTGAACATTGGTAGTACTCTTTAACTTTTATCTATGTTGAACACTTGCACAATGCACTAAGCTCAACTTAGATGTAAGACAAAAGTCGATGTAATCCAATTAAGGCGAGGAGTTTTCCTCTGGTCATACTAGCAATGCATCAACCTTGTCTATTTTCATGAGAAGTTCAATGAAGCATGATTTGGGATGCAACATTCCTGAGGAAGTTTGGGTTTGTCAGCAAGGTTAGTCGTGTACAGAGCAATAAAAGAATATCGTACACATTTTTCATCCTACCACCAAATAGTTGTACAACATCAACAAAATCCACCACTCCAAAAGGGCATGAAAAGTAAAAGGAAGCCCGAACCACCAAACACACCACAATATTTACCCAAAAAATTCTGATCCCCACAAATATACAAACAAAATACAAGAGGGCCAACAATGTGCTACAAAGTTCCAAAAAATAGCACTTGAAGAAAAAAAGGAGAAAAAAAAGACCACAATGGTCAGCTCTGATTCAATGAATAACTCCTTTCTCCACCAATAATCCTTATTTTACCATGCTGACAAGCTTGGATTGATAAAGAGGGATGCTTGAATCTGGGGAAGACTGAGGAGGTAGATAAAGGGAATCTAGATGTATCAAGGTTGGATTATACGAAAGTTCATCTCATTAATTAAGAAGTGCTTAATCATTTCACACACCACTCGGACTATGATTTGAAGTCCATAGAGAATGCATATGATCAACATGATCTGATTTGATTGGAAGTCAAACCTAAATAAAAGTTTGGGGAACTTGGAGGCTATTGTGTTCGAAATCTCGAGCTTAATTGAAACCCAAACACATTGTTAATCCAAAGGTCAGACCATGATCCATTCTTTATATTTGGTAGAAATTTGATAGAGTTTCCCAAGACATTATGGGTGTGTCCCTGAAAACCCTAAGGAGACTATAACTCCTCCTCTTTAGAAATTTAGAGGTTTAAAGCCCTGGTGTTTTGGGTAAGAGCACCTGCTACTCCTGCAAAAGTGAGTTAAGATTTTGTGTCGTTTCAATAAGAGTCTTGCTCAGGACTAGCAAGATGTAAGTATGGGGGTGTGATGAATCTCTGATTCACCATGCTATCGTGCTTAAATATTGCTTGTCTTAAGTGATTTTTGTTCAGTTGTGGACAATGTTTGTGATATTTTAGGAGGCTCGTGCGTTAGGAAAGTTGCCTTCTTTTTGGGAAAATTTTGATACTAATCATTGAGGAAGATATCACACATTTGGATTGACTTTTAAGAGTCTCAAGTTTTACTAGGTTGATCATACACTCCAAAATAAAAGGGAAAGAAATGAAAGAAAAACTAATCGTAATTATTATCAAAGTTAACCACATGCACAAACCCAATCAACTACCAAAGACAAGCCTAAGCCACCCTAACATGCCTTTCCTTCTTGACATTGTTATGTTTTGCATCGATTCAAGCTCATAGCCATATAAAAAACAAATATTTCTTCTGCATGGGCAGTATGGGACTAAGGTCCACATCTCCACTTTAATTGCTATTTGTAAAATCTTCTCAAGTAGTCATATTTGAAATTATATTCTTGCTATGATTCTTAATAGATTTGAGTGATTACAGATGCATTAGAAAGATCTTAGAACCGACTACAACTTTTGTTAAGGAAACTTTGTGATATCACATCTTTTTTATCTTGAAATGCTAGCTCAAAGTTAACCCAGTCTCATGTTCTGCTACAAACAATTGCACTAAGAGCTCTGAACACACTCACCTTAAAATAAAATTTCAAACACATTTGAGAATGATTTTTGTTCATTTCAATTTTCTACAAAGATCTTTTGATCCCCTACATAATAGAGTCGATAATTTTAATAATCTATCTTGAATCGACCTTGATTCAGGAGGTTAAAGTGGGCAATTTTATTTGATTCTGCTATTGTACAACAACACCACGTTATCTTAAAAAAATAATTTCACGTTGAATCTCTTGACGAACCTTGATGATTTTAATGGCATATGAAAGATAATTGATAAGGTTAAAACTGTTGTGATGGAGGTTTCTGAATTTGACATCGTTTGGATATCCATTTTTACGTATGAACGGAACCTCAGTTCCTCTCCCTTTCTAGCATGCCTACAACAACTCATACATGCACTGATCTTTATCCCCATCTCATGCCTCTAAATGACCCTAATATTAAACTCAAAGCCCCCAGTTCTGACCCACTTCATGACACAAGAAATTTACTAAAATGAAGGGACTTCAACCACCATCCATTGGAAGAAAAGAGGCATGACAAAAGTAGCCCATGCTTCTCAAGAACCGCACACACTACCTTCATATAAAATTGATCTCTCTATTTTATCGTCATGATTTGCATGTATTGCAACTTTATTTGAAGACTCACATGTGACCCTTAAAAGACATATGATCCTTAGAAGATCAGGAAGGGAAGTACTTAAAAATTGCAAGTTGATTAGGTTTGTGAAAAATACTTCACAACAAAGTGCCCGTACCTCATCTTGTTACAATGATAATGTTCTCATATTTTCTATATCAGCAATATATCTTCAGCAAAATTTGTTGCATGCGTGCAACACCTTATCTCCCTACAGCAACCATCATGCTCTATGACATAAATTATTCATCATTGTCTCGGCAAGCCATGCCTCTACTATTTATGCCATTCCTATTGCCTCCAAAAGCCTCATCTTTGGTTGTAGACAGAACTCCATAGAGGGGGTTGAAGCACCATATATCAGGGGAGTTTTGACTATGCTTTTGGTGAGGAAATGCCAGCATCTCTATGATCTAAGGGAAGATTAATAGCTTCTACATGAAGCTCTCTCTCTCTACCAAGCATGCCACATATGCTTTGACTCTCCTATTTGATAAAGCCTTTCCTTCTAACCTCTATCTTTTTTATGCATTTTGATCTCGATATTATTTAACTTAGTTCTTTCTCATTTCTCTTTCTTACTCTTTACATGTAGTTAACTTGTAGATCACTCAAGAGCTTGGAGTCGGTCCCTCATTTGGCTAAAGTAAAGATGTTCATCCTTGCCAAGTTATCCTCCATATGCTGATATGAATAGAGCTTCAAGGCTCTCAACTTATTCTCCTCAGCAGCTGAAACCACCACCAAGCTTCCTCTCTTGTTCTTTGCTCACTTTATTTCAATGCTTCTCAAATTTTTAGAACCTAAACTTTTCAATGATGCACTTAGATCTATGTTTCTTTCTATTTTTCTCATATTACTATTTTAATATATATATATATATATATGTGTGTGTGTGTGTGTGTACGATTATTGTGTAGTATATCATTTCATCATGCTAATTTGAATCTTCACCCAAATTGTATCTATTCTTGTTATCACACTCATCATTCTAGTCGCATTCATGCTTAATGTTTACATATCCTTGTACTTCTTGATCTATATATAATTGCATCATTTCATCCATATCATAAGCATGCATCTTGCACCTTCTTAATAAAAGGTAAAGATAATAGGCAAAAAAGACACTCGCACTCATGCCTCTTTGTGGTTCGACCCGATACTCACCACTATACATTCACACACATTATTTGTGTTGAGTTTTATTTGCTTGAGTTTGATATTTTATTATTGATTCAAGCTTGGATCGTGTCACACAACAACACGTGTTTTCATATGGTTTAGCTACCACAATTCGAGCACAATCACCCCCCTATACATAGCTCGAACTATGTCTCCATAGTGATCAAAGAGCAATAAAGTAAGACATAGCTCATGATAAGTATAGAAAAGCCTATAGTACAAAGACTCAAAATAAAAGAATGAGAAGTCGATCATCCTCCCATAACTTGGGATCAACTAATCCTAAGTACAACATACTATACACAAAGTGTGGATGATCGAGTATTCGAATCCATAGAAATCAACGACTCGTCTTCCCCCCCCCCCATACTTAGTGTAAAATCTCTAAGTAGAGAAAAGAATTATCAATGAGTTAGAAGACCAGTGAGAGAATAAATGAAGAATAACCCGAATACAATCATCCTCCATATACTTAGGATGAAGTATATCCTCAGTATAGCACAGCCGAAAGCGATGAATAAATAAAATGGAAGAATGAGATAATGAAACAGAAATGATAATAAGAAAAGAATAAAATAAGAAAAGAATAAAATAAGAAAAGAATATTATTTTTGGGGCTTGTGTTTGATCTTTCTGCTTGCGGGAGCTCTTCTTGAAAATACCTCTTGAATAGAACCACCAACGGACATGAATGTGTCATGCTCTAAATATGACTTTAGCAACTGTCCATAGGCTATAAGCAGTTGTGCATCCGTGGACAATCCTAATATAACAATACTACCATTGTCATGCACATTTCCGATTAAGAACAGTCATGTTCATTTGCTCTTCAGTTTTCTTGGAAATAACATTAACTTTGCATCAAACAACCATAGCTTATGATCGATTTCAAAAGTCTTTCATTTGATAAGCTTATCGTGTCATATTTTGACTTTATCTTTGTACATAAGGTTGTCGTCGTAAGCATAGTCTCTGAATTCTGATAATCTATTCGTATCAACTTTTTGGTTCTGTCCGGCTTTCTCTAAATCCAATTTAAAAATATTTATTGCCTACAAAGATTTATGAATAAGTTCTACGGGTAAATGACATGGCTTATCATATACCAAGCGATATGGAGACATGACCAAGAGAGACTTATACATCGTACGATAAGCCCATAGAATTAAGTCAAGCAACTGTGACCAGTTCTTACTATCTGGATGAACAAGCTTCTATAGGATCATCTTTATCTCCTTATTTGAACATTCATCCAACAATTAGTATGTGGGTGATAAGGAGATGCGACACGATGTTCAATGAGTACTCCTTCACATGTTTCTTCACTTATTTATTGATAAAATGGTTTCCCCATATGATGTGACAATCTTCGAAATCCCAAATTATTATGTAATATTATCCTCGAGAAAACGACACACTATGTAACTATCTACGAATGGAGTGGGGATAGAATCCAACCAACGATTGCCATAATCTATTGTGAGCATGATGTACTCAAAGCCCTGATTATCAGAGAACTAGCCCATGGAATTAATGTCTCAAGCATTAAAAACATATGATATTTGAATGTACTTAACTGTCATTGTGTCTCTAGAACTGATGGTGTTGCCCATCTTATGGCAGTCAGTACAACCTTTCACATAGTAGCATCCTTGAAAAGAGTCGACCATCAAAGACCGTATTGAAGAACTTTTGTTGTTGTATGCTTCTTAGAATGGTGTCCTCAAGATTGGTGTCCTCCAGATTCTAACTTGTGACAATGCTCTATGACACACCCTTTTACTACTCAAGAATGCTTCTTCTCCATGTGCAATATGTACCCGCACAAAATAAGTACGGGTCCTCAAAATAGTAAAAATGGATCTCTGATAAGAATTTGTTAACTTTTAGTTTCAGCCAATCCTGTGGAACTTTCTTGGAGACAAGATAGTTGACAATATTGTCATACTATGGGAGTAAGGTGACAGAAATGATCGCCTCATCTAGGAAAGTTTCAGTGATTGGTATAATGTCCTGCATAGGAGTATCTAATTGATTCTGAAAGATGATCTGCCACAATATTTTTGCTTCTTGGCTTATTACAGATTTTTAAATCGAACCTCTAGAGTAGAAGGATCCATTGAAGTAAAAGTTACTTTGCATCTTTCTTGCTATGTAAGTATCGGATGGCAGAATGATTAGCATAAACAATGACCTTTGATCCAAGTAAATGAGATCTGAACTTTTCCAGTGCAAACACGACTGCAAGCAGTTCTTTCTCTATAATTTTGTATTTTTCTTGGCCTCATCTAGTGTTCTGCTAACATAATGAATCGTAAATTGTAATCCATCCCATCTTTGTCCAAAAAGAGCCCCAATAGTATAATTAGAAGCATTTGTCATGATCTCAAATGGAAGAGACCAATTCGATGGTTGTAGGATATATGCTTGAGTAATCAGATATTTCAATGATTAAAGGCATGGAGAATTCCATCATTAGCAATAAAATCATTTTTCTTACCTAACAGCTTAGTTAGAGGTCGGACAATCTTGCTATAGTCTTTAATGAATCTTCTGTAGAGGCTGACATGCTCCAGAAAAGACCTAACTTGCTTTAGTGTAGTAGGTGGCTTAAGCTTAGAGATAACATCCACCTTGGTCAGGTCAACCTCCATGCCTCAGAGACGATGTGGCCCAGCACAATTCATTCGGTCACCATGAAGTGACTCTTCTCCCATGAGAGCACTAAATTTACTTCACACCAAGGTTGAACTACTCGGTCAAGATATGTCAAACATGTATCAATGATGTCTCCATAGACTAAGAAATCATACATAAAAACCTCAAGGAAACTTCCCATCATGTCACGGCATATGACCAGCATCCATCTCTGAAATGTAGCGGAGGCGTTATACAATTCGAATGGAATCCGTCTGAAGGCGTAAGTCCCAAATGGATAGTGAACATAGTTTTCTCTTGGTCTTTAAGAGAAATAGAGACTTGATTGTATCTAGAGTACCAATCCAAGAAGCAGAAGTATTCCTTTGTAGTAAGTATTTTGATTATTTGGTCAATGAAGGGCAACAGAAAATGATACTTCTTGGTGGTTAAGTTCAGACGTCAGTAATCTACATAGATGCTCCATGATGTAGGTATTTTGGTTGGAATCTCCTCTCCTTTCTCTTTCGTTACAATTGTGATTCTGTATTTCTTCGGAGCCACATGTAACGAACTTACATATTTGAATTAGAGACGAGTTAGATGAAACATACATCGCACCACTTCATGATTTCTTTCGTCACAACCTCTTGGAGGTTATGGTACATATGACGCTAGAATTCACGGGACGGTATGTTGTCTTCTTCCAAGTAGACAAGGTGTGAGCACAATGAGGGGTATATCCCATCGAGATCCATAATTTTCCATTCTATTGCTTTGCGGTTTCTTTCCAGAATCTCGAGTAAGCGACATTCTTGGTCCTTGGTCAGTGATGAATATCCATTGCATTACCTTTATTATTTCATTTTGGTCTTAAATCCATAGATAAATGCATGTATATAACATTAATTTGTATAAAATAACACTCAATTATTAATATGTAAATATTGTGTAAATATCTATATTTAATTCCAAAATAAAAGAATAAAGAAAAGGAACTAAAAAGGGAAGAAGTGTCAAAGACACTAAATAATCCTAGACTCTGAGACCCAATCGTCATGATGGCTTGGTCGACAAGGAATAAAGTATGGGGAGATATGACACTCAAATTGACAGAAAACACTTTAAAACCCCTATCTATTTACCAATAAATAAGACTTTGGGCCCTATTTTATTTTCCAATTTTTACACCTCAAATAATAAAACTCTCAACATGAAACTTGTACATAAAAATACAAAGAAAAATACAAAATTAATTCTAAAGAAAAAAATACGCAATGCACCCGGGACACTCATAACAAAAAACCGCAAACAAAACTTCCCACACCCATGTCTCCTACATATGAACTCAAAATTGACCAAACTCACTTTTATTGTTCATAAAATTAAATTTTTTATTTAATAAAGGTGGTTTCATTGAAAAGGGAGTTAAGATGCAAAAGTTGGAATTTGGGTCCCTATTGTATTGTATACATGTGTATTTTATTCAATATATTTATTCTTTATATTTTGAACTTCCTTATATTTTTATATAGTTGTAAATATTACTCAAAATACATTTCAATAATGAAAATAGAATAACACCATGAAAATATGTTAAAATAAATAAGTATTATAATATATAGGTAAACTATACCTATGTAATACATAAACATATTTGTTTAATTAATAAATAAAAAAAGAAAAATAACTAAAGATATGTAAATATATAATTAAATAAGATACAAACATATAAAATATGTAAATACAATAATAAAATACAAAATACAAAATAAAATACTGTAAGTATAGGTAAATATACATATGTATATACATGTAAATATTAACTTCTAATAAATAGATTTGTAAAATAAAAACAAAATAATAAAGTACATAAAATAACTAACATTTTTTATGTTTTAAAAGAAATTAATAAAATTGTTTTATTATTTATTACTTATTTAATAAGGGATTTAATTCCCCTAATTTCCTGGAAGGTCCACATGGACCGACCAGGCACTCTGACTGTTGACCCACGGGTCAACAGTCCTTTCCTCCAGCCGACTCTGTGTCAGAATCACAAGAATCTAATTTTCTCCCAATTCTTGGCACTCCTTCATCCCTCCATGCTCCTTGAGACTTCCACGCTTATGCTCCTCCATCTTCGCTACTCCACGCCCTAACCCTAGATCTCACCAACCCCCTCTCATCCTCACGCAATCTTCTTTTCCATTTTCACCTTAGCTTGTGCATAAATAAACCCCCTCTCTCCGACTTTTGATTTTGATCCTCGATTCTACCATAACCACAATAGGAGTACCTGAAGCAACCTCATGGTAACAGCAAAAGCTTCAAGTCCTTATCGGTGTGGATAAAGGCGTAGATCGGTGTGATCCAGGTTTGTCGAAGCATCTCTGACGAGCCTCATCTGCTTCAGGTATATACCTGATAAACTGAAAATTCTCATCGATCGTGTGTTCCACACAAGGCGGGAGCACAATCGTCGAAGTGACCAACGAGAACCTTGGATTAATCAACAATTAACCCACAATACGAATCAAGCAATAAATATCAAAAATGTGGAGTTAAAATTTAATATAACTCTACAACAGGAGTCTATAGGTGTAAGTATGTGTAGAGGTCGAACTCAGAGAGCAAACGACACAAGGGGGCAAAAATAATGCGCACAAAACTTGTTCATTATCCTCTTGTCCATTTTTATTATTTTTGTGGGTTTTTATATTTTTATACTTTTTTAATTTTTGCTTTATATTTTTGTATTTTTTTTAATTTTATGATTTTATACTTTATTTTTATAATTTCAGATTTTTATATTTTCTTTTTTTAAATATAAAGATAATATAATTATATACAAGGCTATAAATACAATATAGAGTAGTATATTTATAAATACTAGTAAGTATAATTAAAAAGGAGAAAATAATTTATTTTCGAATTTTATATCTTTTTCTAATGTTTTGGTAATTTTTTGGAATTTTTGATAATTTGTTATGGATCTCTAAAGTAAAAAATATCCCAAATAAGGGATTAAATAAACATGATGAAATTAATTTGAATATTAAAAATAGTAAATAAGGTCCAAATTTACCTAAATCAATTTTAGTATATAAATATATAGGGTTTTTATCACTTGTGCCCCTCCGAGATATCGCAATATCAGTTATGCCCTTATCATTTTGCTAATATCAGTTGTGCCCCTCACTTCTTACTGTTTTATCAGTTGTGCCCCATGGGTTAGTTGTCGTCCATCCACAGTGCAAACAGACGTTAACTTTGAGGACATAAGAGGTATTAATTTTAAAAAGGGTTCAGTGGTCATTTTGACACCCTTTTACTCATCCTCTTCTTCTTCCTCCTTCCCCCATCCTCTTCCTCCTCCTCCAACCTCCTCCTCCTCCCTCTCCGCCCAGAACTCTTCCCCCACCCCAGCCTGCCCTCTTCCTCCACCCCAGCCGCTCCTAACGCGTAGGCGTAGGCCGTGCTTCTTCCCACAAACGACCGAGGCCCGTACGTGGGATTCGTGCATCGGCGAAACGATGAGGACCGGCTGCGCCCAGGTCGCCACCTGTCCGGTCCTCTGCGCCCAGGTCGCCCCCCTCCCCCCTGCCCCGCACCACCCCCTCCCCCTGCCCCGCATGCACCGCCCCTTGCCCCCCTGCCCCTGCCACGCACCGCCCCCTCCCCCTGCCCCGCACCGCGCTGCCCCCTGCTCCCCCTCCCCCCTGCCCCGTACCGCCCCCTCCCCCTGCCCCGCACGCACCGCCCCCTGCTCCCCCTGCCCTGCATCACCCCTCCCCCTGCCCCGCACTGCGCCGCCCCCTGCTCCCCATCTGCCTGCTTCGTACCGCCCCCTCCCCCTGCCCCGCACCGCCCCCGCCCCCTGCCCCACACCGCGCCGCCCCCTGCTCCCACTCCGCCTGCCCCGCACTGCCCCCTCCCCCTGCCCCGCACCGTGCTGCCCCCTTCTCCCCCTTGATAACATCGTGAAGCCAACCTCCTCTCGCAGCCACGCGCCTCCCCCAACCCCCACAGCCCGCACTCCAGCCCTCACCTCCTCCCAGCCTCGCACCTTCTCCCCAACCCTCCCCCTCATTTGATTTTATTCTGACTATAATAACCCTCTTAACCACACCATGGTTTGAGTAAACTATGTTTATTTTAATTTTTTGACGGTCAATCTGACGGAAGGGCACAAGTGATAATGGAGAAAGAAGTGAGGGGCACAACTGATATTATCAAAAAGATAGGGGCATACCTGAAATTGCGATATCTCAGAGGGGCACAAATGATAAAAACCCAAATATACATACATATATATATGTATAAACAAAATTATAACAGAGAAAAATACATTTTTCGATTTTTTTTATCAATCTTTAGGTTTTTATGAAGGATTTTGGTTTTTTTCAATTTTTAAGCTCTTTTTTCCCATTTTAGTGATTTTTGGTCTGTAGTTAAAACATGATAAAATAGACAGTAAATATTTTTTTTGGAATTTTTAGAGATGTTTTTATTTTTTGGCATTTTATGAGTTAGACATTACAAAAATGAGCTGCTTTTGATTTTTAATAAATGGATAAAAAGCCCAAAAATGCAAAATAAATTTATGGCATGAGAGTATATGCTACCAACTTCTAACCCTATTTTTGCACGAATTTAGGAGCTAGGGTGTTATTTTCAATAAATGAAATCCAAGCACAAAAAATACATAAGCTAGGAGTGGTATATTTGCAATAAAAATAAATATTCCCGGTTCCAGTGCAATTTTCCCAGAAATATACGAAGTAAATAAAATTTTATTGGGCTAAAAATAAATACAAAAGTCGCAGGGTTGTCCTGTAATTTCCCTAGCTCACATGGGACGACACGTGAGTTGAGCTGGACTGGACCCAAATGTAATTAAAATAAGTACAGAGGGCTTTTTGCACAATTCTCGATTTATTTTAAACTTTACAATTTATTTACATAACTAAGTAATAAATATACAAAAATTCAGGTCAAAAGTGTAATTTACCCCATTTCTGCGCATGATCGGACGGTTGATCCTCTTCACTTATGCCACGCATCGCGTTCTCACCTAGCAATGATGCTTCGTAAACCGATGGCTTGGATTAGATCCAAGCGTAGATCTGATGGCTCCGGTGCGTCACGGTCCAATGGTCGCTGCTGTGTTGGAGCAGGAGATATGATCCAACGGCATCGAGAGGGTCTGGAGGAACCGACCAAGAACCAAGCGAAGGAGAACTTCGATCGGGCCTAGTGATCTCCTAGCGCCTCCTCCGACGCTGCTAAAGTGCTTCTAATCCTCCTGACGTCCTCCTCTAACTGTGGACCTCCTCAAAATGGCCGAAGACCTCACCAATGGCTCGGACAAAGCCTTGAACTTGGAGGTCCTATTCTATCCTCGACAGCCCTGCAAATTTATTCTTCCCTGTTGTTTCCTGTAGGTAGTTCATTAGCACAAAAATAAGGTGCTTAGGGAGCACCAAGGGAAAGGAATGGATGGTTGTCGACTTGGGTGGCGCTCCTCCGATGAGCGGTGGAGGAAGAAGAGCTGAGGAGCAGATCCACGATGGATCTGGTTGGTCAAATGAATGAGGGAGATGGAGAAGTGGAGAGGGAATGAGACGGAGGTGGAAACGAGGTCGGAGAAACAGTGTAAGACTGTGAAACAACCGCTGGAGTTCGAGAGCTCCAACGAGTGTTTCCTTGCTAATCTACCTAATTACTTGGGGAAAACATGAAATAAAATGCGTTAAATTAAACCTATGACTAATTCTAAGCTAGAGGGAGTAAATGGAGCATCCCTTACATGACCGGAGACTACGGAGCATAGACGTCACCTGAGCTCCGCTTTGGGTGCACATCCTCCTCTGCGAGTGCACCAGCAGCTTAGGGGTTCTCCCTCTGTCACAGGGATGCTCTCTTGACCAAGATGTAGGGGCTCTAGGGTTTGGAGAGTGACCAAAATTGAAGAGGAGGGAAGGTGGAGTTATTTATAAACATGGACGAATTCAAGGACATATTGGCAGAGATCGAGGTTATGTATAAAGAATATACAAGGCCGGCGTGGATTCTGGAATTTCAGGGAACAAATCTTGTGAAGGGATCGAGCGCGATTGAAGGATGGATTGAGCGGGAAAAAGGGCACAAGAATGGGGAAAAGATACACACCTGGAGGGACAGTTGACTGACGATCAATAGACGACGCCCTATGATTGGTCCATGGCAGCACTACAGGAAAGTAGAGCCTGACTTGTTAACGAATAAATAATAATAGATAGTAATTGATTTTATTAATTTTCTATTAAAAATAATTTTTCTTATTTAATGTAATATTTTAATATGATTTTTATTTTATTTTTTTATGTTATTTATTAGTAGTTGTTTTTAGGGGTATATTTATAGGTATATTCATCTATATTTTAACTCTTTAATTTTTATTTTGTACATTTTATTTTATTATTTTATTTTATATATTTATAACTTAGTTTTTGATGTAAAAATATTTTTATGATGTTATTTTTACACTAAAATAAATAGGAGTATAAACTACATAGGTATACTTATAGGTATTTCATCCATGTATTTTATACATTATTTTATTTTAATGTATCTACTTGGGTTTTATTTTAGCTTTATATTTTTAATGGAATAGAAATAATATTTACAAGAGTATAAAAATTTTGAAAGAATAAATAATGAAAGAATGAATTTCACTATTATTTATATACATGTATAAGTATAGATATTTTGCCTATATATTTATATAGACTTATTTTATTTTGTGTTTTCTTTGTAATTTTTTTTGATTTTATTGTGTATATATATTACAAATAATATTCTCAAAATTATAAAAATATAAAATTGTAAAAATAATAAAGAATGAATAAATTGAATATTTTATTCATGTATATTATACAATGAGGGGTCCAAAACCTAACTTTCACATCCTAAATCCGAAAAACACGAAACCACTTCCATTAAATAGCTTATGAAAATTTATATACCATTAGAGTGATTTTGATAAATTTTGAGTTTTTGTTTGGAAGATATGGGTCTGTGAAGTTGGGATTTTGGCTTTTTATTTTGTGTATAAAAAGTACACTATGTATTATTTTTGTACAAACTCATTTTTGTACTTTTATTTATATTATTGTCTATAACTTTCATGTACAAAGTTTCTATATTTGATGTATAAATTGTAAATAATAAAATATGTATAAAAATGCTTTATTGGGAAATAAATAAATGTGACTTTTATTTTATTTTTGTCCCTTATCTCCCCGTACTTTATTCCTTGTCGATCAACTCAATTCTTGACTTGGTCTCGGGGTTTATGGTCATAAAATATCTTTGATTATTTATTCTTTTTCTTTTCTTCTCTTTATTATATAATTTTGGCATTAAAAATCAAATTATTTGCAAAATAAATACAATAAATGATGAATGCTATTTTGTACAAATTAATGATATTTACATGCATTAGCTTGGTTTTTAAGGACAAAATGATAGAATAAAGGTGATGAAATGGAGATTCGTCACCCCCTATACTTGCCTTTGCTAGTCCCTAGCAAACACTTATGCAATAAGTATAAAAAGAATAAAGAAGAAAAGAAAAAGAAAGAATAAAAAGAAATGATTTTAATTATTAAATTTATCTTTTATAAAATCAAAGTTTGGAACTCAGATTAGACCTTGATGTGGGAATGTGTGTGGAACCTGGTCGGGAACCAAATTTAAAACACAACAACCTTCGAGAGTCACAGAAGTCGGTTAAAACCACCTCAATAGCCATGTTAGAACTTGCCCACATCATACGCAAACCCTTATGACTATGAAGCTGCCTTGTACAGTGTAAGTGATAGTGGCTCTCCCCAACTGAAATGACAAAAGAATTGACTTCTCCTGAATGACAACCGAATGATTCCCCAATCCAGCAACTCTTTCCTCGAGGAGCTGGATATTCCCTTCTAAGTTCAAGTGGCATCCGACTCAAGAGGAGGGGGTAGAGAGAAGAATGGATGATAGCTAGTGTAGCTACCCATCCTGGGATGCATGACCAGTATAGTCAAGTCATCCAGTTGCAGGCTCACATGGTATAACTTTAAAGCTCAAGCTTGCTCATTGACTATACAACATATATACATACTCCGGCGGACATTTTATTTTAAATCATGCATGTTCACTTTTTTGGAGTTTTTTTTTGAAATATTATTTACAATAGCATTTACATAAGGAATTTTTCCTCTTGAGCTAGAAGACTATCCCTCTTTTGAAGCATTATTACAACCCACACTCTCTTGTCTTTAGACCTCATGGCTACTGGATCGGATTGGGGTGCACTTCCCTCCCTAGACGAGGACGAATGTTTCCACTCGTGTACGTCTCAAATCGGAAAATCAAATCCCCTCACCACTCCAACTGAGTTAACATACATTTGTTATTAATTGGTTTAATGAATTGTATATTTATATAGTATTTTAGCTATATTTATTATTAATAATACAAAAGTACGAGTTATGATTAAAGTATATACAGAGTATATACGACCCCCCTAGACTTAGCTTTAGATATATCCTCATAGATCGAAAAGAAAAAGAGAAGATATAACTCGTACTAAGTATAGAAAATCCTATACTATAGCGACGAAATAATGAAGAAATGAATGAATAAGAAGTTGACCGTCCCCCCTATAGCTAGGATCAAATAATCCTAAGTATAGCAGACTGTACATAAGACAGGGAGGGTCAAGGGTGGGAATAAACAGATCACAGCTCGGTCTGTCTCCCCCTATACATAGGGTGAGATATCCCTAAGTATAGTAGAGCAAATCAACACGAGAGGAGACAATGGAGGGACCAAAGAATGAAAGAACTCAGTGTGCACCACCATATACTTAGGACAATGTATGTCCTAGGTATAAAAAACTGACAAAAAGGGGTGACACCTCTTTGGTAGAAAAAGAAAAATGAAAATGAAAAGAAGAAAAGATATATGAAGATAGATGAAAAGATCGTAGGGAATGTACGTGTCACTCCCCCTATACTTAGGGTAAAAGATCCCTACGTATAAGCAACGACAGGAGTGATGAAACAGAATGGAGAAAGAACAACACGGGGTGTACACCCCCTATACTTAGTACTAGGTAAGCCCAAAGTATAGACACACATATATGGCGAAAGATCTGGGGTACACATGACATACGGGAGAAAGAACGAATGTATGACAAAACATGTATATACAACAAGTATATACTGGTGAAGCACAAGACGGTATCTGATATGAATACCACACTCTCATCATCATCTCCTTGTGAGAACGGTGATGTGGTTTAAAAAATGAAAAGATGCCTGGGTATACAATCAAGTGGGTGTCATCTACCAGGGAAAACAGATCAAAAAATAAACCAGGAACTAGTAGCATGAAGTAGATCATCATCTCATAAGGAAGGAATGATAGATCAGAGCTAATACTGTAAGACATGAAGGAAGAAGGAACATTGCAGATTCCTCCAGGTTAATCATGGTCTTAGAATGGTATAGAAAGTAAGGAATAGGAGACTCTCTCTATAGCACGGTAGTTGGTGGGCAGAAGGTCAGAAGGTCTCAAGAACACACCGAGCACCACAAGACATGGCTCAACCCTGCAAGGGTCCTCAAGGTGAGAAGACTGAGATGAGTCTAAGATCGCTTAATAATCAGAAGACTCAGCTCCATGCTCTAACAGATTGGAGACACAACCATAGAGGAGATTGAGTACACATTTAAGATGACTTGGCTTCATGCTCCACCAGATAGGAGACAACATAAGTGAAATCGAGTACCTACAAAATGATGTATCCTCCCGCAGAACCCTCAAGGAGTGGTACATACTAGTCAATGAATAATCAGAGTAGAGCTCTCCCTTACGAGAGTCGCTAAGGTGAGCAGACTTAAAGGAGTCAAATCCATCAAACAGATCATCAGAAGTGGTCTCAGTCAGAGATAGACCGGCTACCAGCAGAAGAGATCGACAGATCGAGAAAATGTGGCAGTGTACCACAGATAACCCTCGGGGAGCATACTGCCAACTAAGCAGAGAATAATTAGAGAGAGATGGTTCGTCCTTCCGAGGACCGTCAAGGAGAGCCGACTCAGATGAGTTAAGATAAAGCAGTCCCGTGATCTGACAGATTGGATATACAACATGGCATCGAGACTGAAAGCATATCAGACGACTCGGTTCCATGCTCCAACAGATTGGACACAAAATCAGCAAGTGGAAGCGAGCGTAAAGAATGTGTTGCATCCTCATGCAGATAGTTCTCATGGAGTAATGCAAACTAAGCCTGAATATCGGAATAGATCTCAACCTTGCGAGGGTCCTCAAGGTGAGGGGACTCAAAGGAGTCAGACAGATTGGTCTCGGTAGATGACAGATCGGCTATCCAGCAGAAGAGACCGAAAGATCAAGAAAGTAATATAGTCTCCCATAGATAACCCTCAGGGAGTACTATGATCTGGGCAGAGAATAGCCAGAAGAGTGTAACTCATCCTTGCGAGGACCGTCAAGGAGAGAAGACTCAAAGGAGTCCTGATAAAATAGGTTTCGTGCTCCGACAGTTCAGATGCACAATCAGACAGTGAGATCAATATCATACATCTGACGACTCAGTTTCGTGCTCCAACAAATGGACACACAAGAAGGGAGTGAAACCGATCGTAAAGAAAATGTTGCATTTTCTCGCAAATAGTCCTTGGGGAGTAATGCAAACTAGGTCAATCAAATCAGGGGAATGCTAGCATCAAATCTCATATCCTCAAAATAGTCAATCAATCTAGAGTCGGAGGGCATAAGATCACGGGAGGGATAAAAAGTCATCCACGTCAGTCGCAATGCAGTCCCTCAAGTCAATCAAACTAGCTGAGATGGATCAAGATGTCAGCAGGAATCCTCTAGGGGATACTGGTGGATAAAAGAATCAGGAGACGGAGGATGGATCAGTCAAGGAGATGAGTGAAATCATGTGGGTTCTCGGGCATCGTCGCGCTGAACTGCATATCAAGATAGTCAATCAAACCTCTGAATCAAGACGGGAGGAACCACAAAATAGATCGTCTACTCATAGCTCATGAAATCATCATCAGATCATCAAAATACATCACATCCTCAATCCGGTATGCATAATCAAAAATCCACAAATAAGAATCACACCTAGTAATCGTGCCAAACATCAAAAATCCTCAAATAGTATCTATGCACAAAGTCATATCCACCAAAAGTAGCACACCAATCTCAGTGTCCTCAAAACATGCTCGGTCTACTCAAAATATCAATGGAAGTCCTAAACATCGATGCGGGCCCTATCTATAAGCACAATAATCCGGGGTGGAAGAAGGGATGGTACAGAGGGAACGAGAGGAGTGGGTGAGATGAAAGTGGACATAGACAAAATTATGATTCAAGGAGAGGGTCTCCTTGAATCGCACCAGTGATGGATGATAGGAGCAATGAAGGTAGCCGCAAAATCCGACTAAAACAGTGAAGCTCAAAACCCAACATCATGACTCAGATCCAAATGAGGAAATATATCAATAAGAGAGGTAGAGGGACTCAATGATAAAAAATGATGACTCGCACTAATGAGACTGAAAACTCAAAGATGGGTGAAAATGCAGATGGACTCAAAATCACAATCAATGTACAAAACAAACCCACAGTTCACGTACTCAACATTGTGAATACCGAGATGTTGGTATTTTATCTTTTCATTTTAGAGTTAAGTGTTTTTCATGCAGTTGTACAAACCAAAGATAGGCATGGGATTTGGGCACTGATCCTTAGCGTGTATGTAGGAATAAAATACTCAGACAATGAGGGAGTTGCTCTCCCCAAAATAATGAATCCATTTACATTTTATTTTTAAGATCAATAGACTTAACAGTCTCAATTTTATTTAGGTTATCACTTTTATGTTATTTTTTAATGCACGTGCCTAACGATGTTTTCAATTCCATTTAGCATCCTAAGTGAGCAAAATTAGAGGGAGAAGGTCGGAAAAGCTGTGCAAGTCAGAAATCGATCATACATGTAAAGTGAGAAGACTTACAGTGCTTCCCAGCTCTCTCCATGCGGGATGCATAATAGAATTGAAAACTATACTACATACAATGCAATCCGATGAAATAACCATAGAATAATAATTGCTATTATCGTGAAGCACCAAATGCTAAATTTCTATAAGTGAGATCCAAAAGTCTGACCTCTGAAGTGCATCGGGGTCTGCCACAACGGATCCTGCAAGTGTTGTATAGCACTTCTCTCGGTGCTCGATCTCAAATCCAAATAGATAGTAATTCAAAATTTGACTACGTCTAAATGAGGCTATAGATACTGGCAAATGTAATTAAGTATTTGGTCTTAGTCTATCGTCAAGCAAATCCTAATGCTAGGGCTCAATCACACAAAATAGATAAAACAAAATCGAAAAACAAAGAAAAGAAAGCGATAAAAACACACAAAAATACCGGCGAAATGGAACAATCCCTCGGGAAATGGACCTCGTGAAGTAGATGTAGCTGTTAGAGTCCAAATTATTACAAATAAATGTCACTCTCTCACATAAAGTACATGATAAATAAATAAAAATAAAAATAAATAAATAAGGACAATGTGGTGGAGCTGTCTTCAAAAATTCCTTCATGTTTTCCTTTTCTACTCTCTCATGCCAGCTAAGTCTGAATGCTGGCTCTACCTTTCTTGGGTGCGTAGGTCCTCCTAAGAAGTCCTCCCTTGCATGGTGGTCCCTCGCAGCAAAGTCAAACAAGAAGGAGTGTCAGACAGTTCACAATTAATATCAAATAATAATTAAATTAAATGACAAAAATAAATAAATACCAACCAAATAAATAAATGAACAAGAGAGACATGACAAATAAAGAATCCCAAGTTATGTGACGTTGCTCCCTAACAATGATGACATATGATAAACAACAAATCCTCATCGATTGTGTGTTCAACACAAGGCGGGAGCACGATCATCGATGTGACCGACGAGAACCTCGGATTAATCAACAAATAACCCACAATACGAAGCAAGAAATAAATATCAAAAATGTGGAGTTAAAAATTTGTTATAACTCTACAACAAGAATGTATAGGTGTAAGCATGTGTAGAGGTCGAACTCAGGGAGTAAACAGTAGAAGGGGACAAAAATAATGCGCACAAAACTTTTCTTCGTCCTCTTGCCCATTTTTATTGTTTTGTGGGGGTTTTTGATTTTTTTTATAGTTTTTATTTTTTTATAATTTTGTATTTGTTTTTAATTTTATTCTTTTTATATCTTCAGATTTTTATATTTTCTTTTTCTTTTAATATATAAAGATAATATAACAATATATATGGATGTATAATTAATATAGAGTAGTATATTTATAAATACTAGTAAATATAATTAAAATCCATAAAATAATTTATTTTGGATTTTATATATTTTTATAATGTTTTTGTAATGTTTCTAGAATTTTTATACTTTTTATGGATTTTTAAAGATAAAAATATCCCAAATAAGTGATTAAATAAATAAGCCAAATTGATTTGAATATTAAATTAATAATAAGATCCAAAATTATGAAATCAAATTTAGTATATAAATTTCTATATAAAGAAAGTTATAACAAAGAAAAACATATTTTTGGATTTTTTATGAATTTTTAGATTTTTATGAAGGATTTTGGGATTTTTCAATTTTAAGCTTTTTCTTTTTCCATTTTTGGGATTTTTGGTATGTTATTTAAACATGATAAAATAGACAATATCTAACTTTTTGGAATTTTTAGAGATGTTTTTATATTTTTTGGTATTTTATGAGTTAGACAATACAAAAATGAGCTCCTTTTTATTTTTAATAAATGGATAAAAGTCTCAAAACTAAAAATAAATGTATGGTGTGAGAGTATATGCTACCAGGCTTCTAACGCTATTTTTGCAAATTTTGGAGCTAGGGTGCTGTTTTTAATAAATGAAATCCAAGCACAAGAAATACATAAGCTGGTAGGGGTATTTTTGCAATAAAAATAAACACTATGGGCTCAAGTGCAGTTTACCCAATAATATACAAGTAAATAAAATTTCATTGGACTAAAAATAAATAAAAAAATGTCGCGTGAGTGTCCCTATAATTTTCCCAGCTAACATGGGACGACACGTGAGTTGAGCTAGACTGGACCCAAATGTAATTAAAATAAGTACATGGCCTTTTGAAGAATTCCCAATTTATTTTAAATGTTACAATTTATTTGTAGAACTAAATAATAAATATACAAAAATTCAGGGCAGAAGTGTAATTTACCCCATTTGTTCGCACGATCAGACAACTGATCTTCTTCACTTATGCCACGCATCACGTTCTCGGCTAGCGATGACACATCGCAACCTGACAGCTTGGATTAGATCCAAGCATGGATCTGTCTGATGGCTCTGGTGCGTCATGAATCAACGGTCGTTGTTGTGCTGAAGCCGGAGATGATCCAACTGCGTCAAGTGGGTTTAGAGGAACCGACCAAAAACCAAGTGAAGGCAAACTTCGATCGGGCCTAGCGATCTCCCCGTGCCTCCTTCGACGTTATTGAAGTGCTTCTAAGCCTCCTGACGTCCTCCTCTAGTTGTGGACCTCCTCAAAATGGTCGGAGACCTCGCCAATGGCTCGGACAAAGCCTCGGACCTAGAGGTCCTATTCTATCCTCAACATCCCTGCAAAGTGATTCTTCCCAGTTTTTTCCTGTAGGGTGTTCGTTAGCACAAAAATGTGGTGCTCAGGGAGCACCACGGGGATGGAATGGATGGCTGGCGACTCGGGAGGTACTCCTCCGGTGAGCGGCGGATGAAGAGGAGAGCTGAGGACCAGATCCATGATGGATCTGGTTGGTCAAATGAATGAGGGAGGTGGAGAAGTGGAGAGGGAACGAGATGGAGGTGGAAGCGAGGTCGGGGGAACAATGTAGGAGGGTGAAATAGCCATCGGAGCTCGAGAGCTCTGGCGAGGGTTTCCTTGCTAATCTACCTAATTGCCTAGGCAAAACAGGAAATGAAATGTGTTAAATTAAAGTTACTACTAATTCTAAACTAAAGGGAGTAAATGGAGCAACTCTTAGCTGGCTGGAGACCAGGGGGCAGAGACGTCGCCGGAGTTCCGCCTTGGGTACACCTCCTCCTCCGCGAGCGCGCCAGCAGCTTAGGGGTTCTCCCTCTGTCATAGGGATGATCTCTTGACCAAGATGTAGGGGCTCTAGGGTTTGGAGAGTGGCCAAAATCAAAGAGGAGGGAAGGTGGAGTTCTTTATAAACATGGATGAACACTCTTATTTAAGGACAGATTGGCGGAGATTGAGGTTATGTACAAAGAATATACAACGCTGGCGTGGATCCTGGAATGTCATGGAACAAATCTTGCGAAGGAATTGAGCGCGATTAAAGGATGGATCGAGCGGGAAAAAAGGCAGAAGAACGGGGAAAAGACACGTTCGTCAACTCAGCCTGCCTGGATGGGCTGTTGACTGACGGTCAACAGACGATGCACTATGATTGGTCCATGCCAACACTACATGACAAAATAGCCCGGGTTATTAGAGAATAAAAAATAAAAAATAGTAATTGATTTAATTAATTTTCGATTATAAAAATGTTTATTATTTAATGTAGTATTATAATATGATTTTTATATATTTTTTCATGTTATTTATTAGTAGTTATTTTTTAGGGGTATATTTATAGGTATATTCATCTATATTTTTACTATTTTATTTTTATTTTGTGTATTTTATTTTCTTATTTTATTATTTTATTTTATATATTTATAACTTATTTTTACATGTATAAATATATTTTATTATATTTTTGTGATCTTATTTGTACACTAAAATAAATAGGAGTATATATTATATAGGTATACTTATAAGTATTTCATCTATGCATTTTATATATTATTTTATTTTAATCTATTTCCTTAGGTTTTATTTTGCTTTATATTTTTAATAGAATATAAATAATATTTACAAGAGTATCAAAATATGAAAGAATAAATAATGAAAGAATGAATTTCACTTTTGTTTATATACATGCATTAGTATATGTATTTTGCCTATATATTTATATAGACTTATTTTATTTTGTGTTTTCTTTGTGATTTTATTTTGGTTTTAATGTGTAAATATATTAAAAATAATATTCAAAAAAATATAAAAATATAAAATTGTAAAAATAATAAAGAATGAATAAATTAAATATTTTATTCGGGTATATTATACAATGAGGGTCCAAAACCTAACTTTCACATCTTAACTCCAAAAAATATGAACCACCTCTACTAAATAGATTATGAAAAGTTATATACAATTAGAGGTGATTTTGATACATTTTGATTTTTTCTTTAGAAGATATGGGACTGTGAAGTTGGGATTTTGGATTTTATTTTGTGTATAAAAAGTGCATTATGTATAATTTTTGTACAAACTCAACTTTGTATTTTTATTTATATTGTTGTCTACAACTTGCACGTACAAAGTTTCTTTATTTGATGTATAAATAATAAAGAATAAAATATGTGTCAAAAATGCTTTATTGGGAAATAAATAAATGTGATTTTTATTGTATTTTTGGTCCTTATCTCCCCTACTTTATTCCTTGTCGACCAACTCAATTCTTGACTTGGTCTCAGGGTTTAGGGTCATAAAATATCTTTGATATTTTATTCTTTTTCTTTTCTTCTCTTCATTCTATAACTTTGGCATTAAAAACTATATAATTTACACAATAAATGTAATAAATGGTTAATGTTATTTTGTTCAAATTAAAGCTATTGACATGGATTAGCTAGGGTTTTTAAGGCCAAAATGATAGAATAAAGGTGATGAAATGGAGATTCATCAATACCCTTGTTCGAGCTGCTAGCTATAGCTTTTTCTTTCGCTTGTCATTCATGTATCTTAGTGTAATATTTAGTTTCATCGATTAGTGGTTAGATTAGCCTAATTTGTAGGATCTTTTTAAGTTAGAGCTCCTTGCTTCAACTCAAATTCATTATCACCCTCGCACTATTCCGACCCATCTCTACCTCATATTTTCCCCCTTAATATTCTCTGCCAAACCCCTCATTTTCACCCTCAATTATCCAAGAATCGAGGTTGACCGAGCTCCCCTATGCTGCCATCGCCTGACCATTCCCCTATGCTGGAAGCTTCAACAGATGGTTAAGGTTCTTTGCCTCAAGCAAGGATCCATTTTGTGCAGGTCTTGGGATTCAACAAACCCCCTGGATATGGAACCAAGTACAGTTTAGAGTTCCAGGAATCTCAAAGCTCCAAGCCCCTATCGATTGGGCTCGTACCCATCTAACACCACCTGCAGCCTGGACGCAACCCCATGAGGCTAAGGAGACCATCGACGAGGCAATTGGAGGTCAGATCAAGGAGAATCATCGGATTGAAGTTCGCCCAGCAAGTGTTCTTGGGATGTTCTTCCAGACACCCCCAGAACCGTTGGATCAATAAGAGCAACCTAATTCTAATATGAGCCATCCAATGCAAGGTCAAGCAATACTATCCTCCCGTCGTAGAGTAATCATTAGTTTGGTTCCATTTTGTTTAATTTATCTTAAATTCCAAGACTCGTAGTCCTATTTCATTGTGATTCGTTTGTTCTCTTAACTCGCCAACACTCCCTCAGCTTCCCCTTTGATTTCTTCATCGATTCAACCATCCAGATCACCTCATCGGGGACTAATCAATGAATTAGATCCCTGCTCTATCGCTTGCAGCTTCAACTCTAGGTCAAAATAAATAACCCTTGAGCTCCTCTTTTGTCCTGTGCAGGAGATAGGACCTAAAGGACCACCTGGAGCATGAATTAAAGGAAGAATAGGACCTCTAGGTCCTTGAGAAGGCAAAGCCTTCCAGGCCTCCTCCGATGAGGCATGGACCATTTGAAGCCCTCCTGGAGTCGCGGGAACCTTCCAGGAAGCCAGGGAGCCGGTCAGCGTAGCTGGAGGTGGGAGTATTTCACGATCTAAGTTTAGGGAAGACTTGTTCTTCCTTGTTATTCCTCCCAGTTTTTAGGTCGTCCGATCAAGTGATGGGCCTAGATCTAGTCTGGGCCCTTAGATTTAAATAAGCATTGTCCCCTCCATCGCCAACCATTCAAAAGTGGGACGTGAGGCGCAACCTACACCATTGATATGCGCCTCACGCGTTCCTAATAGAGTAATTTCAAGCACCCCCTCCCCCCCCACACACATTGTTAATTAGTCCTGTAAATATAGTATTAAGTGAAAAACTTTCGGGTTTAATTGCTACTACACCTCCGAACTATTTTTTTATTTGCATATTGGTCATTCAGCCTTATGTGCCATGCCACATAAGGCATAGTAAAAATTGCTTGTAACACCTTAAACTTCTTGAACATGTTCTAAATCAAAGTTATATTTTATTTCAATTGCAAATAGGTCTTTCTATACTGCAACATTTTTATTTCTGGTATATTATTCATATTAAATATTTTATTGCTCTAAAATGTAAGGAAAATTATGTTAGATGCTTGTAACCATACTTGATCGCATATATTTTTTGTAGAGAATTTAAATTAGTTTTCTTGTTTTCTAAAATTCTAAAACATACTTTTATTCCTTATTTAGATATAAAAATCCATAATAATTGTAAAATCTTCTCCAAAAATTCCAAAAAAAAAATATTATCTATATCATTATATATTCTACCACATATCCAAACATCAATAAAAATGCAAAAATATAACATAAAAATAATAAAACCCTAAAAAACTTATGAAATTTAGCAAAATTTGTCTAAAAATATAAAATAATTCTTTCTATTTGTGAGTTTTATTTATAATATATTAGAAATAATTTTTTGAATTTATTTTAGACTCATTTATATTTATTAAACATAAAACAATCTTGGATAATTAATATGTTCACTATTTTGCACATTTAATCATTTTAAAATTCCATAAAAATTAGAAAAAAAATCTATTAAAAGTTTCCAAAAATAGAGAAAAGTATAAAAATCACAAAAATATTTTGTTTTCTTCATTTTGAATATGATTTAACTTATTATAAATATATAAAGCTATAGTACATATATACTATATATTACTTATATAAGATAGAATATCTAAAAAAACCCCACATAAAAACAAGAAAAGGTAGAAATTACCAAAATATAATTACTATTAATTAGCAATAATTATTGTTAATTATGTACCTCACGTTTGCTCCTAGTGTTCGACACTCTGACTACTTGCACCTCTACACATTTTATTCTGAGTTATTATAAATTTTGGCTCACGCACTTGATTAATTATTTACCTATGGTTAGTTGTTGCTGATTTGACAGTTTATCGCCGTAGAGATTGGTGGCTTAACTTGTTAAGGCACCAGATCAGCCTATCGATTCAACAGCTGCCATCACGAGCAACACCATCATCCTCTTCTCTCTTTAGCCACGAGCGACGTAGGGGAGTACATGAGGTGACGGGGCGATATGCGGATGGAAGGCTATGCGAGGGAGGGAACCACTGGGGATGAGAGGAGGGGTTGGCACCAAAGGAGGGGATGTAAAAAGGTGGGGAGGAAAGGGTGGCGTGGAGAAGGGAGGCAACATAGGGGAGGGGATGGGAGGGATGAATTGGTGTGTTCTCATTAATGTTACTCCATTTCATAAAGATGTAAAATAGAGTAAGAGGAAAGAGATGCGACTAAGGAATAACTTGGACGATGACTGATATCTGCCCCATTTCTACATAATTGAGAACAGAAGCTAGTAGGACTTATTGCAATCTCAAGTATGACATCTCTGACTCCGAGATTATGAGAGAGATGGTCAATGTGTCATTGAAAGCTCGAGAAAAATGCCCACCCATAATAAGTGCATTACGTAATCCTTTGGCAAAGGACGGGCATAGTGGGTTCACAATCAAGGGCTTGAAGACTTAGTTCTTTTAAATATTTAAGTCCTCGAAGATAGGCCGGAACTTTTGGATTCTCATAGTATATTATTGTGCATGCCTTCCCCCTAGATGAGATAGTCCTCGAGGACAGGAGTGGACATGTTCAGAAGCTCCCAAGGGCAGCCCTATAAGGTTTTTATAATAGCTTGCAGACACCATTTGGAGCGGGGACAAATAAGCCTTTTCAATGCTCCTTTCAAACTACCTCCCCCTTTTGCTTGTGTTAGAATTTTGAACAACATATTTCTTATTCGAAAACAAGCATATTTATATAGTAGTGAACATTTGAAACTATAATTTGAGAATCAAATATGTAATTTTAAATAAAATGTACAGCAAGGGGCAGGAAAACTCGCCTTCAGCTCCATACATCTGCTAAAAATAGCAGAGAAGCTTGTCGAACCTGCTCTTTCCCTGGTCGAACAATGTAGCATATCATGGCATCAGTCGTTGCTTTTCTGTGATCGCGATTAAGAGGAAGAGAAATGCACAAGAGAGCTGAAGAAAATGTGGACCTACCATGGGTTATACACTTATACTGCAACTAATGTAAGTCCAAGGTGTTGGAAATGTGGAGCCTGATCCGGTTTAGGATGTAACAGGCTTGGAGGACAAGTTAACTTGGAGGACAAGTTACTTGGGGCATAAGTTAGCTTGGAGGACAAGTTAACTTGGGGTACAAGTTAGCTTGGGGAACAAGTTATTCCTTTTGTATCTTCCTCTCAACCCAGCCCTAAATCTATATAAGGGCGGCACTTGTAACCTAAACGATATAGAAATAAAAACCATCTCTCTATAGCGACCGTGGATGTAGGCATCTTGCCGAACCACGTAAATCTCCTGTGTCTCGTGTGTGTTTGATCTTACCTATTCTTCTACCTCCTTCCCACCCCTAACAACTGGTATCAGAGCTCAGTTCGAGTGAAGTAGTGGGAGCGATGGCTTCAGAAGACGGAAAGGTGAAGATCGACCGGTTCAACAAGAAAGATTTTGGCTTCTGGAAGATGCAGATTGAAGACTATTTGTATCAGAAAAAGTTGCACGAGCCCTTATCGGGTCAGAAGCCAAAAGCGATGAAGAAGGAAGATTGGGAGCTGCTAGATCGGCAAGCTCTGGGCATGATTCGCCTGACGTTGGCGAGGAACGTGGCCTTCAACATCGTGAAGGATAAAACCACAACAGATCTGATGAACGCACTGTCCAATATGTATGAGAAGCCGTCCGCTTCTAACAAGGTACACTTGATGCGTCGTCTGTTTAACCTTAAAATAGTTGAAGGTGCCTCTGGTACAGATCATATAAATGAGTTTAATGTTATTACAACTTAGTTAAGTTCTGTTGATATTGATTTTGATGATAAGGTGAAAGCCTTGATTCTACTGTCTTCTTTGCCTGAGAGTTGGGCTGCGATGGTGACTGCAGTGAGTAGTTCGTCAGGTAAGGAAAAATTAAAGTTGAATGATGTTCGAGATTTAATTCTCAGTGAAGATATTCGCAGAAGAAAATTAGGGGAATGCTCGGGTTCAGCTTTAAGTACAGAAGACAGAGGTAGAAGCAACAACAGAGGTCAAAATCAGAATAGAGGCAAATCGAGGGGTCAGAGCAACTCCAAACCAAGAATAGATCTCGCTTGCTAGAACTGCAAGAAGAAGGGTCATCTAAAGAAAGATTGCAGATTGCCCCCGAAGAAGAAGAACTCGCGGCAAGATGAGGACTCCGCAAACGCAACAACAGAAGACCTCCATGATGCACTTATCCTAAGTGTTGATAGTCCGATCGAGTCTTGGATTTTGGACTCAGGAGCATCATTCCATCTACCCCGTGCAAGGAGCTTATGCAGAACTACTCAGCTGGAAAGTTCGGTAAGGTTTATCTTGCTGATGATGAACCTTTGGATATTGTGGGTAAAGGTGATGTTCATATTAGGACTGCTAATGGTACTTTGTGGAAGCTGTAGGATGTTAGACATATTCCTGGTCTGAAAAGAAATTTGATTTCTATTGGTCAGTTGGATAGTGTAGGGCACACGACGCTATTTGGTGGTGGAGGCTGGAAAATCACCATTGGTTTCATGGTGATAGCGAAAGGCATGAAGACGGGAACCCTCTACATGACCTCTACTCAGAAGGATGTGGTGGCAGTGACAAGCTGCAGCAAAGACTCCATCTTATGGCACAGCAGGCTCGGGCATATCAGTGAGAAAGGAATGAAGGTGCTTGCAAAGCAAGGAAAGTTCCCTAATCTGAGATCAGTGGATGTTGGTTTTTGTGAAGATTGTGTTCTTGGTAAGCAGAAACGGGTCAGTTTCTCAAGGACTGGAAGAGCACCGAAGGCTGAGAAATTAGAGCTGATTCATAATGATGTATTGGGTCCAGCTCCTATCCCATCTCTTGGGGATCTCAGTATTACGTCACTTTCATTGATGATTATTCATGGAAGGTATGGGTTTACTTCATTAAACAAAAGTCTGGTGTGTTTTCATGTTTTAAAAGATGGAAAGCAGAAGTAGAAAACCAAACTGGCTTAAAGATCAAGACATTGCAGTCTGACAATGGCGGTGAATATGATTCAAAGGTGTTCAAAGACCTCTACGCAGAGAATGGGATCAAGATGATCAGAACCATTCCAGGGACAACACAACAAAATGGTATTGCTGAAAGGATGAACAGAACATTGAATGAGCGCGCAAGGAGCATGAGGTTGCACGCTAGCCTACCTAAGGCATTCTGGGTTGATGCAGTCAACACAGCAGCATACCTGATCAACAGAGGTCCATCAGTACCGTTGGATCTGGAGATACCTGAAGAGGTATGGTCTGTAAAGGATGTAAGTTTTGCACATTTAAGAACATTTGGTTGTCTTACTTATGTGCATGTTGATTCTGATGCTAGAGATAAACTTGATGCCAAAGGTAAAAAGTGTTTTTTCATTGTATATGGCTCTGATTATTTTGGTTACCGTTTCTGGGATGATCAAGATAGGAAAATTATTAGAGCAAGGAATGCAATTTTCAATGAAAAATAATGTTCAAGGACAGGTTTGGAGCAGAACTTGATGATGTAGAATTGCAGACCAACACTGTCAATCATGTTGAGTTAGAAGGAATAACTGAAGATGATCTAGCACACAGAACAGAACAAGGCCAAGCTGTAGATGAAACAGTGTTGAGGAGGTCCAATAGAACACCAAAACCCAATCGCCGGTACTCTCCTTCTTTACATTACTTGCTGCTGACCGATGCAGGTGAACCTGAGGATTTCGATGAAGCAATGAATATGAAAGATTCGGTCAAGTGAGAGCTAGCAATGGAAGATGAGATGGACTCATTACAGAAGAATGAGACATGGGAGCTAACTCATCTGCCAGAAGGAAAAAGGGCACTTCAAAACAAATGGGTGTATCGAGTCAAGGAAGAACTCGATGGAGGCAAAAGATATAAAGCCAGATTAGTGGTGAAAGGATCCCAACAGAAGGAAGGTATTGATTTTACTGAAATTTTCTCTCCTATTGATAAGTTAACCACAATCAGATTGGTGTTAAGCATAGTTGCAGCCGAGGACCTACATCTAGAGAAGTTAGATGTGAAAACAACTTTCCTCCATGGTGATTTGGAGGAGGATATCTACATGCACCAACCAGAAGGGTTCAAAGTTCATGGAAAAGAGAACCTAGTATGCAAGCTGAAGAAAAGCTTGTATGGCTTGAAGCAGGCTCCAAGGCAATGGTATAAAAAGTTTGATGGTTTCATGTGCAGAAATGGTTTCACTAGATGTGAGATGGATCATTGTTGTTACTTCAAGAGGATTGATGACTGCTATATCATTCTACTGTTGTATGTAGATGATATGCTTGTTGCAGGATCTAATATGCAGGAGATAAATAAATTGAAACAACAATTGGCTAGGGAATTCTCGATGAAGGATTTGGGTGTTGCAAAGCAATTCCTTGGAATGAGGATCACTCGGGATAAAAGAGAACGAACTCTCAAGTTATCCCAAGAGCAATACATCGAGAAAGTGCTGAGCAGATTCAAGATGGGAGATGCAAAGTCTCAGAGCACTCCTATGGCTAGCCACATCAAGATCTCAAAGGAGCAGTCACCAACAACTGAAGAAGGAAAGCAATACATGTCAAAGGTGCCATATGCCTCAGCCGTTGGGAGTCTTCTGTACGCCATGGTGTGTACAAGACCGGATATAGCTCATGCAGTGGGAGTCGTGAGCAGATATATGGCAAACCCAGGAAAACAACATTGGGAAGCGGTTAAGTGGATCTTCAGATATCTAAGGTGTACTTCAGGTATGGCACTTTGCTTCAAGAAGAATGAGTTGTTCTACAAGGGTTTACTGATGCAGATCTAGGCGGTGATGTCGATGGCCGAAAAAGCACCACAGGATATGTTTACACACTGGGTGATACTGCTGTGAGCTGGATGTCCCGATTACAGAAAGTTGTTGCACTTTCAACCACAGAAGCTGAGTACATAGCTATCTCTGAAGCAAGCAAAGAGATGATATGGTTGAAGAATTTTCTCAAAGAACTTTGGCAGAAACAAGAAAGTAGTGAGCTGTTCAGCGATAGTCAGAGTGCAATACACCTTGCGAAGAATCCAATATTTCATGCAAGAACGAAGCACATTCAACTTAAGTATCACTACATCCGTGGGCTGATCGAGGATGAGACTCTGTCTAAAGAAGATTCTAGGATCCGAGAATCCAGCAGACATGTTCACGGAGGCTGTCACCGTTGAAAAATTGAGGCTATGTGTAGCCTCAATTGGCCTCCATGATTAGAGATGAGGAGGCGTCGCCACAGAGATTCATCATGATGATGCAAAAGAAGGTTACATGAAAGATGTTGATGAAGATCAGTCTCCAAGTGGGAGATTGTTGGAAATGTGGAGCCTGATCTGGTTTAGGATGTAACAGGATTAAAGGACAAGTTAACTTGGAGGACAAGTTACTTGAGGCATAAGTTAGCTTGGAGGACAAGTTAACTTGGGACACAAGTTAGCTTGGGGAACAAGTTATTCCTTTTGTATCTTCCTCTCAACCCAACCCTAAATCTATATAAGGCCGGCACTTGTAACCTAAACGATATAGAAATAAAAACCATCTCTCTGTAGCGACCGTGGACGTAGGCATCTTGCCGAACCACGTAAATCTCCTGTGCCTCGTGTGTGTTTGATCTTACCTATTCTTCCACCTCATACCCACCCCTAACACAAAGAAGGACATTAGTATGTTTAAACAGTAGAAAGTCGAAGTTGAATGGATGATAAAGATCATGTAAATGGTCTGGCACCTTGGCTGGTTGTCTTGTTATATAATTTAATCGGCAAGTCTCACATCTCCAGCGCTCTACGAAGATATTGTGCTTTGTGACGGAAGCATAGTTGGTGTTTTTTATGTGAACATAAGGCCCTTTACTGAAGCGTTGCCCAAGAGGAGAGGGAAGGCTGGGGACATGCCGTGGTAAATTTGATATATTTATAAAAACAAGCAGGAGATTATTTAACTATTTCAATCAAAAAATAATTAAATGGATGGATGTTCATTGTTCAACCAAAGAGGATGTAGTGTAAGAGCCAGAACGTTGACATGTAAGATATGGGAACTTTGGAATTAGTGGCCGAGCTGGTTAGTAGGAGAGATATTATTACTGACTTTACGCGTCAGTTTAGGAAAGCAAGTTCTACCGTGGATGATGTTTTAGCTAATCAAGGAGCGCTCTTTTATGAAAGGGATTTTTACCTGGCAGACCCTATACACTTTTTAAATTACCTCTACGACCTTTTACACAACGTAATTACCTCATTGACCCTAAAAATTATCCCAAGAACCCCCACGGGCTTCAAACAGATTACACGGTCGATGGAGGAAGTATGTTGTTTCAAAAGTCGTAGAGGTAATTGACAAAGTTTATAGGGTCTGCCGGGTAAAAATCCCTTTATGAAAACTGCCTTTTTGAATAACCAAGTGCCTTCCCAAATCTGTGTTTGGGATACCGAGACTAGAGAGGACTAGAGTTCATTAAATTGGTTTCAAATGAGTATATCATGCTTTGGATGGATTTGAGCTTACGTCGATGGATGACTTTGGCCTTTGGAATAGATTTAGGAAAGCACACATGCACATTTGAGAATGTGTCCACAACATCGAACACCTTTTTCCTCGCAGAGTTAAAATCTTACTCTTAACTTTATAAGTTATGTTGCCCGTACTCTAATCTTTGCTGGTAGAACCATAACTGCTGGTGGGGATTGACGGCATCAAAGCAGGAAGGAAGATTGTAGATGCATGGGTTAACCATTGGATTTGACGTCAATTGAATCTCACTATTCGAGCTCTCTGATAGGTGTTAAGGCTGTTCTCAACAATGCTCATCTGCTGAACATAAAAAGGTCTGGTGGGAGCAAAAACGGGACAACTTTGAAACAGAACCCATGTAAGACGTAATCTCAAATGGCAGGTCGTTCCATTCAATAATAAAACTTTTTTTATCCAGTCCTAGATTGGAAGGTCAATGGAGTGGCGTTGATTGCTTAAGATTCACTGAGCTCTATTAACTGAGAAAAATGGTTGCCTCTTTTTGCTGAAACTGTTCAACCTGAATAGTTTTGGACATTAAATGCCCTCTCATGAACTAGAATTCAAGGTGATGAATGTTGAAGCTGTTTGGAAATATAGCAGGAGAAAACCGTAAAAATGCATTTTAAATGATCTTGGTAAATAACAAAATCCAAATAGCATTGATTCCGTCAATGTCAAGTCGTGCTATGAACAAAGGAAATCAACTTCTGTCGAGCTGCGTTCCGAACAAGTTCAACACAAATAAGACAACAAACAAACCACATATTCTCACTAATAATTACAACCGAAGTGAAAGAAGTCAGAAAAGATACAATAAATAATGCGACGAACAAAAACAAATAAATGAGCTAGACAAAAATCTTTTCAGAATCATATCGGCGCACACGATATAGCTTAGAGTGCTACAAACTTAAAATTATGTATTCTATGTTATAAACCATTATTAAAGCCAATCTAACAGTAAATAAATCTTCCACGTGCCGATGGAAGTACTCAAAGAACAAGGAAATCACAAAACAAGATTATAACGCATTATATATTTTAAAACAGTAAAAACAGATTATAACATGATATAATAGAGTAGTCAAAATTAAAAAAAATTGATGTAAAACGGCGAACACCAGCATACAGCGTTGAAATTTGATGAAGGAAAAATTATTATACATACGAAGAACTAGAAATCAGTTAGAGCACAGCACTGACAGTCTAAAGGTCAACAAACATGTAAGAATCATAGGTCCAAGCAACATCAAATAACTCATTCACACCTGTTTTCATATGTTTGATGCACGCAGCAAATACTCTTAGCTGAACCCAGCCGCACTTAACCTATCTCCTTAGTCATTTGCACCAAACCATTAATCCCTCAAAAAGGAATAAAGAACAAGTTTTGTGAGAGATCATCAAGCTGTCCCAGATTTGCGTAGCTCGCTAGGCCCATGAGCAAAGTGGCACCGATCACCAAAAGTGCAGGTTCCCTTGGTAAAGTTATCACATAGCTTGGTCTTGAAATTGTTGCCAAGGGCCGACCACACCAGCATTTCTGGCAACAGGAGCAGATGAACTGACATTCATGATCAGCTCCCTAACCATAGCACTGGCTTGTTTGATTTGGTCAAACGTACCCTCCAGCTCAATATTTTTCAAGTTTTGATCAGATTCATGATCTTTGATGGACAACTTGGCCCCAGTCATTCTACAAATCTGCTTAGAGTTGACACCTCCTTTTCCTATGATTGCACCAGCCAGTGAAGCATCAACACTGATTTTTGCAGTAGCTGACTGTCCAAAGCTAGCAGCAGCAGCATTTAAAGCCGGGAGAGGGGGTTCTGTTGAGTTGTAATTCTTAAATGGGTAAACGGGTCTTTGGATGAGGGACCGTTTACCCCACCACCGTATAAAATGTGCTCATCCCCCTCCTTTATGGTTAACCGAGTGAAGAGAGAATCCTAATCCCTTGAGAAGGAGATTAGAGTTCATGTGTGCCCCCGTGGTTTTTCCCTCATCGCAGGGTTTTCCACGTAAATTCTGGTATTATTCCTCGCATTTCCTAATGTTTGGTTTTCAACATGGTATCAGAGCCACATTGAGACTAGTCGTTTCTCGATCCGTGTGCAAAACCCTAGCCTCCTGTCCGTACCCAGCCCTCGTTCCGTGTGCAACCCCTCCTTGCCGCCCTTGCCAGTGAAGTCTGCCGCCCTTGCCGCACCCTGCCACCGTGGAGGTGCCTGCCCTGCATGAAGCCCCATGTGCGTGGTTCTCCTGCCACCCTCCTTCCCTCTGTGCGCGACGCACCTGCGTGGACCACACCGCCTGTGGAGGCACCTGCCCTGTGTGAAGCCCCCTGCGTGGTGCGCGGTGCCCTCCAACATCCAAGCTCCTATGTGTGGAGCCCTTTAACCTCCTGCGTGCTGAAGCCCTATGTTTGCCTCCTCCCCTGGAGTGTGTGACGCGCCTGTGCGCACGCGTGGACCCTGCCGCCTCTGTGCGTGACATGCCTGTGCGCGCGCGTGGACTCTGCCGCCTCTGTGCGCGCTGAAGCCCCCTGCCGCCCCTGATGTACGTGAAACCCCTGAGGTACCAGGCCTGGGCCCCTATCCTGCGAGCTATGTCACCTGTCCGTGAAAGCCCCCTGTCCTTCCATCCTTCGGCTTTGGTGGTATTCGTGAGTTCTATTACCTTCCTGCTTGCGGTGTGCTTGTCTTGAGACTTCATGGATTCCGAAAATATCGCGGATGTGATCACTATTAAAATGGATAATGTTCAGTCTCATGTCACAACCGTGAATCTAACGAAAAACTATTATCTGATGTGGTCCACGGCAGTGGAGGTTGCCTTAGCTTCACGTGGTAGGGGAGGATATATATATATGGTCGAAAAAAAATTATTGCAGTCACTGATAAGTCATATGAACAGAATGCTGAAATTGGATCATCAATGATGTATCCTCTGACATCTAACCGCTCATTCTTCGGAAGAAGTCGGTCAGAGACCAATGACTCACCCTCGAGAGCATGTATGGGCAGAAGAAGCAAGACATCCGTATGTACCAATTGAGCAGAGTTGTTTATACTATGAGACAAGGAGAGATGTCTGTTGCTGGATACTATGCTTTATTAAAGACCAAGTGGGAAGAAATTGATTACTACTGTGATGATACCTGGACTAGCCCTACGAATCAAAAAAAATTATTGGGATGAGACTTGGAAGCAGAGAATTTTTATTTTTCTTGGAGGACTGAATGATGATTTTGAGGCAACCAGAAGTCAACTCCTGATAGGTGGGATTGGGTCTGATATTGAAGAGATCTATCATGCTATTGAGTCCGAGGAACAACGACGTACTGTTATGAAAGATGATCAGGTATCTTAGTTTGAAAGACCTTCCTTGTTAACGAAAGGGGGTAAGAGTGGGTATTGGAAGGATAAGAAATGTGGACACTGCAAGAAAACTGGGCATGGGATTGACTACTGCTGGGAACTTCATCCTGAAAAAAAATGAACAAAGGAAAAAAACCACTTGCAATGACAACTGAAGGAAAGAGATTGACAATTGATCAGATCAAGGACTTGCATGCATATGTTCAGAAGATATCGGTCTCTAATAACACCAAGGGTGATGCTGATGTCATCAATACTGCCATGGCTACTGCAACCAATAAAGGTAAAAATATTTTTCATGATGAATGGATTATTGATAGTGGGGCATCTGACCATATGATAGGAAATTCTAAGATGTTTCACGAATATAAACTTGTTTTGGGGACATGATCGAGTTAATTTAGCTGATGGATCCTCTGTATCTGTGGCTAGCAAAGGAAGTATATCTATCAACGATAAATTTATCCTGAAGAATGCTCTCCATGTTCCCGATTTTCCAATCAGTTTATTATCTGTTCATCGCATTGCTAAAGACCTTCGATGCCGTTTAATTTTTGATGAAAATACTTGTGTTCTGCAGGACTTGAGGATGGGGAAGAAGATTGGGATTGGTTTGGTAGTTGATGGCATGTACCGTCTTCCTGCTAGGATCGTATAAGCTTGGGTTGCTGCCGCTACTGGTAACAGACATGAATATTTTGGTGAATTGAAGAAATGGCATGATCGTATAAGCTTGGGTTACTCTACTCTTTCTGTTTTATTTCCCAGTCTTTGCAGTAAAGTGGACCATGATTTTTTCTCATGTGAAGTGTGTCAGTTATCTAAACACACTAGAACTATCTATCCAATTTCGAGTAGTAGAAGTACTGCTCCTTTTCAACTGATTCATTTGGATGTTTGGGGTCCATCAAGTGTGACGAGTTTAGGAGGTCACAAATATTTTCTTACATTCATCGATGACTTCTCCCGCTATATCTATGTGTACTTAATTAAGAGTCAAAGTGAAGTTCCTAAAATTGTTAGAGATTTTGTTCTCATGATTGAAAACCAACATGATACCGGGGTCAAAACCTTACGATCGGACAATGATAAGGAATATTTGGAAATGTCTCTTCAGACTTTTCTTCGAGAAAAAGGGATTTTGCATGGGACTTCTTGCAGCTATACTCCTCAGCAAAATGGTGTTGCTGAGCGAAAGAACAAATCACTTTTAGAAGTCACTCGTTCTCTTTTATTTCAATATAATGTTCCCAAGAGTTTTTGGGGGAACGTTGTGCTTACTGCCACTTACCTTCTTAACAGATGACCCTCTATTGCTATTAAAAAGATGGTCCCTTTTTATGTTTTGCATCCTGAGAAATCACCCTTTTCTCTTGCTCCTCGTGTGTTTGTTTATGTGTGTTTTGTTCACAATTCTAGTCCTGGCATACAGAAGTTGGATCCTCAAGCCATCAAGTGCATTTTTCTTGGCTATTCTTCTAGACAAAAAGGGTATAAATGTTATGATCCGTTATCTAGAAAGTTATATGTGAGTAAAGATGTCACTTTTCATGAATGTGACTCTTACTATGGGAAGTCTCCTTCTCAGGGGGAGTCCATGGATAATATTACCAACACTTATTTTTTGGATGAATTTCTGAATCCATATGATATCCATGGAGATAAAATTACCGTTGATAGCAACAGTGATAGTGCCAAGGTTATGAATGATCCGAATGGATGAGAAGAGATATTAGATGCTACGAGAGATCGTGTGGATAATCAACTACCAAATCAACATCCCAATCACTCCTCGGATGATCCAAGTTCTGATGACTCTGTAAGTAGTTCCTCTTCTCATGGTATTCAAATTGTTAAATCTAATGTTATGGTTAATGATGTGGATGAGGATGATGGAAATCTGAACTATAGTCGTCCCATTGCTATGCGCAAGGCATCCAGGACAATCAGGCCTTCTACTCGGTATCTCGTGGAAGATTTTGTGTCCTACTCGAAGGTGAGTTTGAGGTACAAAAGTTTTCTTACTCTTCTTGATTCTCATGATCTTCAAAGGAATGTGGTTGAAGCAAAAGGTGATCCAAGGTGGGTGTGTGCGATGGACGACGAAATGGCGGCTCTAAAAAGGAACGACACTTGGGATGTTGTGGACATTCCAAAAGGTGCTCACCTGGTTGGTTCTAAATGGGTCTACACGACTAAGTATAATTCTGTTGGAAAAGTGGACAGATTCAAAGCAGGGTTAGTTGCAAGAGGGTATAGCCAGAAGTACAGGATAGACTATCTTGAGACGTTTGCTCCTGTGGCCAAAATGAATATGGTTTGTGTTATTATCTGCCTGATTGTACAGTTCTCTTGGAAGATGTATCGACTAGATGTCAAGAATACATTCTTAAATGGAAATCTAAAAGAAGAGGTCTACATGAAGATGCCCCTTAGATACAGGGAACCGAGCAAGTGCGGTAGATTGAAGAAAGCGTTGTACGATCTTAAGCAGTCACCTAGAGCTTGGTTCGAGCGACTGAGGATTGTAATGATCACTAATGCCTATCACCAGGCTAATGGAGATCATACCCTCTTCATTAAAAAGGGGGCGCGAACAAATTTCTGTCCTTTTGGTATATGTTGATGATATGATTCTGACTGGTAATAATGATGCAGAAATATCTTGCCTAAAACAGGTTCTTGCTACAGAATTCAAACTTAAGGACTTGGGTAGGTTACAATACTTCCTTGGTATTGAGATGGCAACTTCCCCTGGTGGCTTGTGTTTGAATCAACTGAACTATGCACTCAATTTACTCCAGGACTCTGGTCTACTCGGATGCAAGCCGGTCACTACTCCTATAGACGCTAACCATAAGCTCAGCAAAGCAGATGGTGAACCTCTCAATGAAGCCTCAACAGGACGGTATCAGAAACATGTTGGAAAATTAATTTACCTGACTCTCAAAAGACCTGACATTACCTACGCTGTCAATGTGGTAAGCCAATTCATGCATGCACCCACAACAATTCATATGAATATGGTTAGCAGAATTTTATGCTACGTCAAGAATTCCCTAGGTAAAGGCCTTGTCTTTAGAAAACAAGATAGTGTGCGCATTGAAGGCTACACTGATGCAGATTGGGCTGGATCTGTGGATGATAGACGGTCAACATCAGGATATGCTATTTATCTGTGTGGTAACCTGGTCATATGGTGAAGCAAGAAACAGAATGTTGTCTCCAGGTCTAGTGCTGAAGCTGAATACAGGGCTTTTGCAAATGGAGTCACTGAGGTTATATGGTTGAAACTTCTCTTAGCAGAGTTGGGTGTTGTACCTATCATGCCATTGAAGATGTTTTATGATATAAAGCTGCCATAAACTTAGCAAATAATCTTGTTATGCATGATAGAACGAAGCATATGGAGATAGACAAACATTTTATCCGTGAGAAGATTGACGATGGTCAGTTGTGTCTTCCCTACTTGAAATGTGGTTATCAGACTGCGGATCTCTTCACAAAGGGATTGCCTACGGCAATCTTTGAGCTAAATGTAGGCAAGTTGGGCATGTATATCTACCATGCCCAACTTGAGGGGGAGTGTTGAGTAGTAATTCTTAAATGGGTAAACGAGTCTTTGGATGAGGGACCCGTTTACCCCACTGCCCTATAAAATGTACTCATCCCCCCTCCTTTATCGTTAACCTAGTGAAGAGAGAATCCTAATCCCTTGAGAAGGAGATTAGGGTTCATGTGTGCCACCGTGTTTTTTCCCTCATCGTAGAGTTTTCCACGTATATCCTGATGTTATTCCTCGCATTTCCTAATGTTTGGTTTTCAACAGGTTCAAAACGTCCAGGCATCCTACCAGGCAACGGTGCTCCAGAAAGACGGTCATCATGTGCAGGACCACCAACACGCCCAAGCTCCCTCTCGCCATGTGCAAAATGACATTTGTCCCCAAACTTGCAACCCTCTGGTGTGTTCAGGGGCGGAGGGAGAGGGGGGCGGGTAGGGGCCATGGCCCCCCCTCCCAAATTGATAAATTATTAAGTAGCCATGCTATTTTCCATTTCTAACCAATTCTCTTATTTTCTGAAATTTTTATAAAGTGTAACAATTCCTTTCTCCTATTTTTTTTAAAGGGTAACAATTCCTTTCTCCTTTTTTTAAAATTTTCATAACTAACACCACCATTCCTTTCCTTATTTTTCAAATTTTTGTAAAACTCAACATTTCTATTAAAGATGCAAAGAAACATATACGGGATATAGGTGTTACTATATCATTGTCTATTTTTAAATACGAATATAGATGTGGATATGGATCTGAAAATTATATTACTATGTTCTTAAAAGATGGATACAAATGTTAAATGGATATTTATCGCGTGTGAATAATGTTAGAAATAGTGTACATGTTAGTTTAAATATACACGTATTGGATAGATGCACATCATTTGAATGTATTAAAGCTGTTTATATCATAGTAATTATACCAAATAGGTGAAAGAATGTATACTTCCCCCGTCCCATTTTTCCTATGAAAAATGCTTTCGTAGATTTTCATTGCTATATCCATGTATTATGTCATTCAAGTTTTACATGAAACAGAAACTTCTACAGCCCTCTGTCCAGATGGGGCCGATTTCACAATTTTACGACAGTTAAAAAGCGACTGTCTAGATGAATGCCGTAAGAGTCTCTATTTCGCACGAAACTTGGATGACATAATATAGGGATATAGTGATGACTTTTCACAGATTTATTTTTAAAAAAATAAAATAATAGGTAAAAGAGGGATGGGGGGAGTCAAGTTAGCTACCTGAAGGAGGCAACCCTATTTTTCTCATATATATAATATTTGTATTTTTTCGTAATAATACTTTTAAAATGATTGTGCTGCTAACTACACTTTTCCATCTCTCCATAGTTGGCATACCAGTATGCCATATTTATCATTTTTTGTTATATTTTCAACTAACTTTTCAATCATATAATTGATCTCATAACATGCCTTATGATTCGGACACAAATCGGACAATTTCATTTATGATTTGGACATGAATTGTACATATATATTTTGGCCCCGCCTATAAAAATTTTTTGGCTCCGCCCCTGGGTGTGTTAAACTTGTTACACATTTTGATTTTGACTACAGGAGAAGGACCATCAGCCACTATGGGTTTCCTTGCAGGTTGTCGAATAATCGCACTTCCCAGGTTTGACATCTGAGAGACAGCATTAACACCGCCAGGAACACAGTGAAGAAAATGGCAACCCTCGCCAAAGGGGGATCCAGCAGTGCCGCAAGGACAAGTACCAAAGTCAATCGTTATGAATTGGACGTAAAGTGTAAAAAGGAAATAGCGATCTCCATGTAAAAGCTACACCAAGTTAACGAAGCAGAAGAAACTCCAGTACATGTAAAAGAAAAGGTCCGGCAATCTA